>JAOXNP010061120.1:0-10701 GCA_028571245.1 Chromodoris orientalis
GCTCTAGCATACTGACAAGATCCTCCTCTGCCTATTGTCGGTACTCAATAACACCTGAGTAGGGTGAGGACATGTGTGTACATAGCCTTTCTCAAAGACTAAACAGCGCAACGGCGCGGCCAGGATTCGAGCTCGCGACCCCGCGGTTACAAGTAGAACGTCTTGACCCCACAGCCACGCTGCCACACAAATAAAGGGACTAGCTTCCTATCGTCATAGGGTATTTTCCCTTAATGGTTTGGTGAAGGGTGCAGAAGCACGGGTCTTTGGTTCGATTCCTTACAAGTCAAAGACTAAAAGGCTGTTACATGACGTGCTATCTACTATGGACTAAAGCAAAATCTAATACACTAGTTCAATTTATGAGAAAGACAGTTAATGGTATACAATGTAATGTGCAAGCTCAGGTTACCAGAAAAGACTTTTGCTTTACAGTCAAAGTTATAGGCTCAATTCTGTTTTGTTTGTTTGGGGTTTTTGGCGCTCTTTTCAACCTATAAGATGATCTCAGCGCCCATAGGAATAAGTAAGACGACGGCATGTAGACGAGTTGAAAGAGAGAACAGATGTAGCAAAGTACGTTTTAAGAAGGGAGAAAGACCTTGCAAAAAAGGGAAAAAAAGCTTTTGAAATGAACAATGAGTACAACACATATAACATAAGGTAACTAAAGAGAGAGATGATTTACAGAAAATAAAGCATAATTTAAAAAAAACAAAAAAACAAAAAAACAAAAAACAAACAGTAGCTAAAAAAACAAAACAAAACAAAACAAAACAAAACAACAACAAACGAAGAATAACTCTAATTAAAATGGACATCAAACCACCCAAGATTATCTACCGCCCTCCCTTTACAAAAGTACTTGGTCCTTCTAGATAGCAAGTGACCCTGAAAGTATTTCTAAGTCATACAGTGCACGTAAATGGAGGATGACCACTGAATATTAATATGCCTCTTTCCCTCCAAGGTAAAATCCTCCCCCTTCTTTGGAAACAAAAGAGAACCTGACAGAAGACGGGACAGACGAGAGAAGAGGATCCGACTTGACTCTTAGTCGCCTCTTACGACATGCATGGTGAGATGTAGCATTGGGTCTATTCTTCTCCTGTCAGTTGAGGACACTGGACCCACACGGGATACCTACACAGCGATCTACAGCATTGTTAATTATGTAGACAAAGGGAATGTTGGTAACAAAAACTGCATCTTTTCACCAAAGCATATAAGTAGGTCTTTAAATCAACTAACAATGAATGAGTCGTCTTTAATTTAACTATCAATAAACAAGTCTTATACTTAAAATAAACAAACAAGAAACGAGTTCTAAACTAAAAGTCAATTTAACAATTAATAAGTCTTTAATCAACTAACAATTAAAAAAAAATTCTCTTAATGAACTAAATACTCAACAACTATTTTACGTTAGCAAAATTAAATAAATCTTTTATGTGCAACTTACCACATGCACAATATCCCTCCAACCCCCTACCCCTCCCCCATACACACACACAATTGAAGGTTTGTTAACTGAATCACTTCTTATTTACAAATAATAAAAATCAAATGCCTGAGAAAATCCGCGAGCAAAAGAAAGAGTGGAATAAATAAGTCATGAGACAAAATCATACAATTCCAGTGCTACAGCTCATTAACGACCCCCATCCACCCCCATTCCCCCATACACAAATCGTAACAACAAAAGACAAAAACAAAACACAAAACAACAACAAAAAAACAACAAAAAACAAAACCAACAACAACTACAAGTCACATGATTTTGACGTGTTATAAGACTGCTTGTTACCCAACATACACTCCAGAATCTGTACAATTCGCTTAGCGGTAGTCACAGCGGTGGTTTAGCAAGATTTTAGTGTATGGTCAATGTGCTTATTTAAATTGAAACTTCTTTTCCAAGATTAGTTCATTGCATATCATTTTACTCCATTTGATGGAGGAGTGGCATTTTATTTTCCATAATTGTGTAGTGACTTACCAGACTTATAACCATATCACATCCATGCACCGTCTGCGACGCTTCAGTAGCTTTCTTTATTCTAGTTTTTGCCGATGATAGTAGATTAGACTGAATACAAACAGAAAAAGGACTGAAGCACACTGTTTCACAATCAAGGCTTTATTATCTTTCTTCTCCCAGAGTACCTTCCCTTTTCTGCCCATGTAAACATTCGTAGAATTATTATTTCATTATTCAATCTTCAACATCCTCCCCACCAAGTTTAATTCCCAAATTAAACTTCTTAAATGAGTAGGTTTCAAATTCACAAGAAGGTTGACGCATTACAATATAAGCAAAGATAATTTCAACATTTGAGATATCAACGTCATCATTATAAAGTAATCAACATACACATGATGTAAACAACACCTTGAATTTGGGATATATCGTAATAGTAATAAAGAACTAAGGATTTCAGCAAAGCCAGCACATCTGTCACTACACACAGAAGATTGTGTTAACAACACATCCTCTCTTGTTAATGTTAGTATGTTAGGAAAATTGTAACCTTAAAAAATGTTAAGGTGATGAATAACTCAAATTTAAATTTGGGATCAACAACTTAACTTAGCATTAGCATAAATATATCTGCTTTCTTGGTTTTAAAAGAAATTAGACAAAAATGCAAACATAAGAAGAAAAAAAAAAAAAAAGGTGTAAACAATGTACCAGTATTGTAACCAGCGAGCAATGACATAATGTAAATGACATAGCGAATTGGTATCAATTTATTATAGATTGAATACCACAGCATAACATGATAGAAAGCTACAAATTCAAGACACGTGAGTAATGTTTGGTTACAAATCCAATAAACACTTAGGTTTCACTACTCGACCTTTGCTTGTAACGTATGGCTCCTGAGGAGTCGTCGGCTGGTCTGAGGGAGTATCAATAACTGCCTGACGTGGTTCATCAATTTTGTCAGTATCTATGCTGCTAGTTTCTTGAGATGGGCCATCGGCAGCCTCTAACACGTGCAGCCGTTGAATAGGCCTGATCACCCTACCCCTTGGCATATTGACCTCTACCGCTCTAATGAGACCATCACGCCCTGGAATAATCTTTGTTATCACCCCAATTGGCCATTGTAATCTTTTGTGGTGTTCATTCTCCCTAATCATAACAAGGCTTCCAATCATTAGATTAGCCCTACTTGTGCCTGTCTTTATGTTTGGTAGATTTCTCAAATACTCAGAGGACCACCTCTGCCAAAACATTTCAATCACCTTACACCTTGATGAATACATGTCACACAAAGTCCACTTATCAGACCTGTCATTTGAATAAGGATCATGCATGCCGGATGATCCGCTGGGTGTTAAAAAGTGAGATGGTGTTAATGGTTGCACTGAATCCACGTTATCTCCGACAAATGTCAGAGGCCTGGAGTTCACGCATGATTCAACTTCGCACAAAGTTGTTTCCAGTTCACTTCTTGTCAATAACTTATTTCCAATAGACTTTCTCAGATTCGATTTTATTGACCTGACCATCCGTTCCCAGAAAGCTCCCCACCATGGGGACAATGGCGCATTGAATTTCCACACAGGACACTGCGGTCCATAATGACCCTTGAGCCTTTCCCGTGCTGAAATAAAGGTCTTAGCATTGTCTGAGATTATGCTTGCAGGAAGTGCACGCCTACAGGCAAACCTTACAAAGCCAAGAAGGAAATCATCAACCGATAGAGAGTCCACTAATTCCACATGAACCGCTCGTACGACAGCGCACGTGAACAGTAACACATACAACTTTTTCCTGGGAAGATCACTACAGTACAGTGGACCAGCAAAGTCAATTCCACAAACTGAAAACACAGGAGCCCGTTTCACTCTCTCTCGTGGCAACGGAGCAGTCAATTGGTTGCAAGATGGAGAATCCTGTATCCGACATGGGATGCAATTTGATTTTATTTTCTTTGCTTGGCGTCGCAGCCCAACAATCCAGTACCTTCTACGGATTGCTGTTATCATGGTGTCAACCCCAGCATGCTTCATAGAACTGTGGTGATGTCTGATTAATAACAGAGCAAGATCCCCCTTGGGAATCACTATTGGAAACTTTTCGTCAAACTCAAGTTCTGAAAACTCGAGTCTTCTTTGAGTACGCAGAAAGCCATCAGAATCAATGAATGTGTTTAAATTGAGAACAGATGATGTTCTAGGGATTGACCTTTTGGAAAGCAAATGACTCACTTCTTGTGGATAAGCCATCCTTTGCTCGTATTGTACAAGTTTAGCTTCAGCCCCTTTAAGTTCCTGCACTGACAATTTTTCATCATTCAACGAGCGTTCAGATGAGTTCCTGGCATTGTGGATAAACCTGAAAACCCACGCTACTACACGCACTGCCTTTTTGAATGTGCTCCATCTGGATAATTCAAACACCCTTGACCTTTCAGAGTGAGTCATAAACTGATTGGAAGAAACAGCCTCGACGGCCACATTTTCTTCAATGACGTCATCGTCATCAAGCACAGTGCTGGTGACTTCGTGTCCTAGCCACTTCGGACCTTGAAGCCATAACTCAGATTTCACCAGAGTCTCTCCTGAGGCTCCTCTTGATACAATATCCGCAGGATTCTCACTGCCGGATACGTGATGCCAATTTTGTGTCTGAGTGAGTTTCTGAATCTCAGTCACTCTGTTGCTGACAAAGGTCTTCCAACGTGTGGGATTTCCCCTTATCCACGCCAAAGTCACCATAGAGTCGGTGAAACAAACACATGGAACCTTGTCATCTAAATGCAACGATGCCTTCACAAATGCAATCAATCGTGCAGCCAACAATGCTCCTAAAAGCTCCAATCGAGGCAACGACATTGCCTTGAGAGGAGCAACTTTCGCCTTTGAATAGACCAAAGTTGATGAAAGCGATCCATCCGAATTACCAGCAACAATGTACACACATGCACCATAAGCTCTTTCGCTTGCATCACAAAAACAATAGAGTCCTTTGATGCGTTCTGGATTCCAATGTCCACTGAAATAGTTTCGAACAATCTGAAATTGTTTCACATGCACCAACCCTTCCATCCATCGATCTAATCGTTCAACAAATGGCACTGGTAAAGGTTGATCCCAATCCAGGCCAGTTCTCCAAATGTCCTGAAACATGATTTTTATTGTCATGATGAAAGGGGACAATAACCCCAAGGGGTCAAACATCCTAGCAATCAAGCTCAGGATAGCTCTCTTTGTAGGACAACCCTGCACATCTATGACCAAGTCTGAAAAAATAAAACAATCTGTTTCTTTGTTCCATTGGATACCGAGGACCTTAAGCACGTGGTCCCTTATCACGATCGAACCTTTGCGATCACTCATCGCCTCCAGTTTCTCATTCACATCATTGTTATTACAAGCCCATTTCGTCAGAGGCAACGATGCCGCTGACATGATATTAGTCGCCTCTTCAACCATGCAAAGACACTCTTCAATCGTATTTGCCCCTGTCAACCAATCGTCAACGTAAAGGCTGTTTTTCAGCTCCTTCACAGTTTGCGTGTCTTGGTAATTATTGAGGTGATGTTTCACCGTCGCGTTGAGGAGAAACGGACTAGATTTATTGCCAAATGGCACTCGAACAAATTTCATAACTTTGAATCCATCATCATTTGGAAGAAAGAATCGGTGCACATCCGTGTCCTCACTATGAACCTTGATATTCAAAAAAGCCTGCTTCACGTCTGCTGTTAAGACCACAGGCCATCTGCGAAATCTAAGGAGAACACCAATGAGATCCGGTAACAAGCATGGACCAGACCACAAACAATCATTTAGAGACACCCCATTGACCCCTGGGCATGAGGCGTCGAACACTGGACGGACCTTTGTGGTCAAAGAGGATTCTTTCACCACTGGATGGTGTGGTAGGTAGAATATTGGGTGCCCTTCTTTTACCTTTTCTTTTGGGACTTCTACAATGATACCATCATCCTCCATTTGACTAAACACTTTCAAGTAGTCATGCAATAATTGAGGTTTATTTTTCAATCTATTCATCAGATTTGTCAATCTACCTTTTGCAGTTGACTCGTTGTTCTGCAGTTTTTCAGCAGAATTACCCTTCCATGGGAGTTTCACTTTGTAAGCATTACCTTCAAAGGTCACATTTTCTTCAAAGTCATTGAGAATTTGCAATTCATCATCCCTCATTGGCTCTTCTTCCCTTATCCCTATAGAATCCAGATCCCAAAGATTTTGAAACGTTACATTCTGCTCACGACAGTAAAGCTGATGAGAAGTGATATACACTCCTGGGGAGTTTGAAGCACATTGAAATGAACCTGAAACCACCCACCCAAACACTGACTTTTGCAGTACTAGGTTGGTATTGGGAATATGGATTAAACCCCCATTTAGCACATCCCACATGTTATCCATACCTATCAAAACATCAATTTTGACATTTTCATTGAATGCATAAGGTTCGCACAGTGGAAAGTTTTCTACAAATTGAAGAGCATTGGGTGGCAGTCTTGGTCTAAAGATTGGAGTACAAATGGTTTGAATCTCAGTTGCGTTTATCTGCAATTTATGCCCATTATCCCCTTCAAATTCAAGCAAGTACACATTTCTGGATTTCATGGGGCTTGGTTTCTCTTGTCCAAATGAGGCAAATGCCATATCAATCTCACCCTTTTTGTTAGGTCTTATTGCTTTCACAATTTCAGATGTCACATAGGTATGGTCACTCCCACCATCCAAAAGCACATTCACAGATCTTTTATTTCCATTCATTCGGCCACTCACATTCACCTTTAGAACTTGCAAAACTGTGTTACAGTTTTTCTTTGATACTAAAGCATGATTCAAAACATGTTCAGTGGGGCCAGAGGAACGCTCAACATCTGCTGAAGCATCTTGTTTAACTCGAGTGTTATTTTCATTACAGAGTAGCTCATGGTGTCTACCATGACACAATTTGCATTTCGCCTGGCATTCACTAGCCAGATGGTTTGAACCAAAACAGGCAAAGCATAGTGCCTTAGATTTAATCATTCGTGTCCTTTCTTGTTTTGATAGCCTCAGCAGTTTGAAACATTCCTCTGTTTTACCTTTGTGCATTTTATCACATATAACACATGCACCTTTATTTTGGGACACGAAGGTAGACACAGTCTTTCGATTGTGCCACCCTTTTTGTTCCATTTTCAAATCATTTGAATTTGTTTTAGAAACACTTTCTTGATGGAACATCATGGAACGTTCCTTTCTTTTAATCTCTTCATACAAAAAGTTCATTAGGAATTGAATGTCCGATTCCTTTCCTTCGTTCCTCGCCCATTCAAATCTGATCTCTGAAGGAAGTTTATTAAGAATAATAGGAGTCAGAAACACACCATATTGTTCACCCCCGATTCCAAGAGTCTGCAGAGATCGAATATGTCCATGTATCTCATCACGAAATGACCACAAGTCCTTCACGCTCCTTGAATGTCTCAAGTCCTTGAAGTTAAGAAGACACTCAACGTGGTGAAAAATTATTTTCTCTTTTCTCCCGAACCGGTCAAGAATAATCTCCTTCGCCACACTGTAGTTGTCTGGGGTCATAGCTAGTCCTCTGACAGCTGCCAGGGCATCTCCATCCAGCACGGATTTGAGGTAGATAAATTTATTAACATCAGGAATTTTTGTCGAGTTGACAGCTACTTCGAATCGTTCCCAAAAGGGAAAGAATTCGAGAGGGTTACCACCAAATCTGGGTAGGTTTAGTTTAGGTAGGTTCACTTGGGGAGTTGTGGGCTCATTTTCCACAGAAGAGGTGTCGACAACTTCTTGGTGATCATTTAGTGTTGATAAAACTTCTTCAGCTCTTAGTTTAGCTGCTTGATATCTGTCAATATGACCAGAGGCTTCTTCAATATCAGCCTCCAGCTCATCATCGTCGATGAGGGCCTCCACTTCACTTTGGATAAGTTCTAAGTTATTAATTCTCTTTTCCAGATATTGTAAGCATGCACTTATTTCATTTTTGGTTGGTTCAACAGCACTTATAGCATGATTTAGTTTGTTAATGTCTCTGCTAAGCCAGCTTCTAGCTGCCTTTCTAGCCTTTCGTTTTGCCTCTAATGTGTCCATTGTTCAAGGTGGGCCTTGATCGTACCACACTGTTTTTAACTCACTGTTAAAAATGTTATTTGAAAGAAATAATCATTCAATTAATGTTATTTCCACAGTTTATTCATTTATTTACCACACTGTAAATATGTTCCCGGGTTTCGGCACCAGATTTTGCCGATGATAGTAGATTAGACTGAATACAAAACAGAAAAAGGACTGAAGCACACTGTTTCACAATCAAGGCTTTATTATCTTCCTTCTCCCAGAGTACCTTCCCTTTTCTGCCCATGTAAACATTCGTAGAATTATAATTTCATTATTCAATCTTCAACAGATGTATCTATATTAATAAAACTTTTAGGTCCCCCAGAGTTGAAAGCAAGAGGCGTTTTTGTTACTGCACCTACGACCAGCAAATTTCACACACGTCTTATATAACTTCTGTAGCAGGTCTGTCGTAAGTTAAGTCATCATTAGACATGTCGTTGAATTTATACAACAATGATTGTTTCTTTATTTATATGGACTATGTTATCATCGCCATTCAATTCTTTAATTTGTCAATCGAGCTATAAATTTTAGGGCTAGATCTAGAAATCTACTCTACATCCAGATCTAGATCTAGATTCTGAGTCTAGACTGTTTAATTTGATCTCTACTGTTACGTGTGAGCATGCTGACTTGAGCTCAATGTTACTTGGTTTAACATGATGACTATAGACGCTCTGTATGAGATATGCTTGTATATGAATAATTGCACTTTCAAATCAACCGCCAAGTCATGTTTGACAAAGAGCTTGATAAAGAATGGTGCTGTGTACTATGTTGTATGCATTCTTTTGTAAAATTGGACACCTAAAGTTTATAGTAATCTCAGCTTTTAGTTCAATTTCTTATAAATTGAATAATAAGGCACCCAATGAACACTAGCCTGCTAAAGCCTTTAGGCCACATAGTCCACCATCCCTGTTTGTTTGTGTGTTTGTTTGGGGTTTTAGGGCTGTTTTCAACCTATAAGGTCATCTTAGCGCCCATAGGAAAAAGTGAGACGATATACTATAGAACAGATAAAAGAGAGAACAGAAGTAGGAGAATAACTTTCAGAAGAGGAAAATAAGTTGCCAAAGAGGATACGAAGCATTTGAAATAAATAACAAGTATAATACGCATTATAATAATAAAAAGTAACTAAATAAAGAGATGATTTACAGAAAAAAATATCATCTCTCAAAAAAAACAACTCTAATTAAAAACGGCCATAAAACCCCAAACTGTAAGAACCACCCAGGATTTTCTACCTCCCTTTGTGTACAAAAGTACTCGGTCCTTCTAGATAGCAAGTGATCCCGATAGTATTTTTAAGTCATACAGTGGACACAAATGGGAGATAGCCACTGAATGTTAATATACCTTCCTCCCTCCCCTAGTAAAATCCTCCCCCTTTCTAGGAAACAAAAGAGAGCCTGACAGATAGACGAGATAAGAAACTCTCACTCTACCCTTGGTCGCCTTTTAAGACGTGCTTGGTGAGTTCTGGCAGTGGGCCTAAAACCTATTCTTCACCTCTCAGATGAGGACCCTGGACACACAAGGGGTATATCAAACAAGAAAAAGTTGAATTAATAATCATAGTACAAGAAGGCCCAACCTTTTAAATAATAATAAAATTAAAAAAAAAAAATTGATCATGTGCACTAGCTAAAATAAAAAAAAAAGATGCAGTTGACTTTCAGTGTCATATCATAGATAACAGTATTAAATTTGATACATTCACAGTGCACACCTGATATAGTGACATATAAGGTTCCAGATAATTTTATGTCGATAGAAAAGAAACCTATTGGAAATGAGATTTTTTTTTAAACAAGGATCTTTAGTGCAAAAGAGTGGGTTTCTCTCCAGGCCACACACAGCGCGTGGCAAACAAAGGGACGGACTTGCCTTCACTCTAAACCCACTCATTTCTATCTATTCTGGGTCTAGAATGTTACAGTGGGAGGCATCGATAAGCGTTTTTTACTCCTTCAAGTCTATGTGGCTTGTAGACATGTCGGTATTTTACTCCTTCAAGTCCATGTGGCTTGTAGGCATGTCGGTATTTTACTCCATCAAGTCCATGTAGCTAGTAGGCATGTCGGTATTTTACTTCACCACGTCCATGTGTTTTCTAGGCATGTCGGTATTTTATTCCACCACGTCCATGTGTTTTCTAGGCATGTCCGTATTTCCTCCATATGGTACAGTGTTTTCTAGGAATGTCGGTATTTTACTCCACCACGTCCACGTGTTTTCTAGACATGTCGATATTTTACTCCACCACGTCTCTGTGTTTTCTAGGCATGTCGGTATTTTACTCCACCACGTCCATGTGTTTTCTAGGCATGTCGGTATTTTACTCCATCAAGTCCATGTGTTTTCTAGGCATGTTAGTATTTTACTCCATCAAGTCCATGTGTTTTCTAGGCATGTTGGTATTTTACTCCATCAAGTCCATGTGTTTTCTAGGCATTTCGGTATTTTACTCCATCAAGTCCATGTGTTTTCTAGGCATGTCGTTATTTTACTCCATCAAGTGCATGTGTTTTCTAGGCATGTCGTTATTTTACTCCA
>JAOXNP010062231.1:0-10689 GCA_028571245.1 Chromodoris orientalis
CCGAATCAAAAGATATTTCACTACAAGAAAATAAATTTGAAAGTCAAAAGTCTTAAACAAGAAAAAAGTAAACCATTGTCCCAGTACAGGTACAAAGGTGAGATATGAGACAAACCCTCACAACATTACAGTTATGTTGGTGGATACAAAACAAAAATATCTTTTTAAAGTAAATTCTTATTTGCAACTGTTAAACTCCTTTGGTTTAGATTAAGATGGCTAGACACCATTTCAAGGTAAGATAGCTCCAGAACTGCTTCAATTGATGTAAATTTTACCAAATGTGGAGAGTTTAACATGAAACGAAAGGACTGCTACCCGTGGTCTACCTCCCCCTGAAAGGGCATTGACCTATTCCATGATGGATGTCATTACAAGAACAGAGAGCCAGAGAAAAAAGTCGTAACGATTAATTTATAACGGAAAAATGGACTCATTACATTTTCAATATACCAAAGACTGGAATCAACAGTTACCAACATCCATTTTTTCGAAGCACATAAGATTATGAATCAATATGTCATCCTCTAAAAATTGTAGAAGCCAGCTAGACATTCTTAAATATGCTCTGCAGTCCATCATACTAAAACTAAAAACACCAAACCAGGAATTTTCAAATTTAACATGTTCATTGACAGCTATACTCAGCTGAACTGAGTCAGTCAGTACAACATGAAAAGCACACAACTTGAAACATCTGGCACAGGAAAATAACATCAAATGAAAAAAAAAAAAAAAAGGAGATTAAAAACTTACCTTTGATTTCTGCTCCAAAAGCAAGTTAAGCCAAATCGTGACATGATTTGAAATAATTGAGACAGGAAAACAACAAAGCAAAACAAAACACCTAGTTAAGAAAAAACAACAAAAACAACACTGAATCCCTACCTTTGGTTCCGGTACCCGAGCAAGTTCAGCCAGGTTGTGACACAGTTTGACATGTTTCAGTTGGAATGGATTGCTACGATTTCCTTCAAAAGACCTCAAAACTTTGTCACTCATCCACTCAACCTTTAAGACAAAAACAGTAACAAAAGACATGAATTTCATTGTTAAATTATCGTTTCTAAAATTCAGGATTAAAAGTAAAGTAATTGCAAAGAATGATATTTGATAATGTCCACAAACTGATTACAAAGATTTGAAAAGAAATAGAACACAAAAATTTTCACAACAACAAAAAAAAAATCCATGCTCTCACTCCTTGATTCCACAGAATTATATGTTATTTATTTGGTTGGAAATGACCTGTTCGGGAACGCTTGTATAACACTTTGAGCACATTCAGTGGATACAAGCTTCGATATTTATTTTCTTTATACATCGTATGGCTTGATGTTATTTCTTCAATACCAAGCAATCCTGTTTCCATTGGGAAGACATTTCAATGTGATCAGATATTATTCAGTAACAATGAAATTAAATTTATAGATATAAGGACATAATGCAAATTCACAAAATGAATGCTGTAATCCAGAGGAATAAAACAAAAAAAGAGCAACAATGCTCAAGCAATACACAGTGCAGCAGTATGAAAAATGTAACTGACCAGGGCAACGATCCATTAAAAACTGACCAGCAGAATGTCACGTGCTATCTTATGTTACCCGAAGTGAAAGAAAATTGGCTGAATGAGAACCAGTGTCATCAAGGAGTTTCAAGAAACACCAAAAATAAAATCATATGCTGCTTTCATAGTGTGATGTCTGTTTCCCAGAGGAAGATAAAGGATAAAGAAGGATTATACATAATTAATTCTACATATTCTTGAGCACCAGTTGATCATGGCATGCTCCATAATAAAATCAAAGCTGCCAACTCTTAATCCAAAATAAGGACGCCCATTAAATTCACATCAGCCCTCCTGTCAGTTTGTGTAAAAGTAAGGCAAAAGCCAATTAAATATGACACCAATTTGCAAATTATTTTTGCTCTTTGAAATAATCAAAGGAGGACATTACAATTGGGAGAAAATTAAACATACAATTTTTTCTTCTTTTTTTTTTTTTCAAACACAGTGATGGGCAAAGTATGGTGCTTTTCACTTCAATAAAAGGTTTACTTGCAATCTGAGGGATTGCTTTAAGAGTTTCCTAACACCCTTTTCTAAAGAGAAAGTCTTTTTTTAGGACTGCTCTATGGGTGACCAAAAATTGACCTCCAAGTCTTTTAAGCAAAGGAAGAGAAGTAACCAAGTCACACAAGATGTGTTACATTCCATATCATACTCTGCAGCATTTCACTACCAGTAAATAATAGGAACAAACAGTGATGAGTAAACCCCGGTAGGAACAGAGACGAGACAATACAAAGGAAAAAGCACTGGAAAAAAAATCTTTGCACAAGTTGGGATTCGAACCCGGACCCCAGCGTATCAAATCCCAACTGGTGTAAGGATTATTTCTAGTGTTTTTTTCCTTTGTATAGCCTCGTCTCTGTTCCTATTAGGGTTTACTCATCACTGTTTGTTCCTATTACTTACTCTTATTGGAAACTCCAGCCTCTACCTGTTTGTTCTGTAGTATTTGACTACCTAACTTTATACGAAGCAAAAGAAATGGGAAGGTGCAAATTTTATCAAACAACCAAGGCCACAGTCTTTTTTGTTATTATTGAACTAGGTGGATGACAAACCAAACTGAGAAAGATGTCCTTATCTTTTAAGGCTGATGAAAAAGAAATGAGCATTATAGGGGAGGGGCTGGGGACGCCTCATTGTTGAATCACAACTGCCACACAAAAATGTATGACTATCCATTGGACTAGTTAGAATCAAGTCATTGAATGAGAAATTGACATGTGGCACCAAGCTACATCTGAAGATCTGTGCTTTACAAATGACATAAAAAAATGCCAACAGACATAAAGAAAATCAAAACAAAAAACATATAGGTGTGCATATCATAGATGTACATCATCATCTTCTGTCATTTAGGATGGATAAAAATGTACCAAAATTATTGAAATTTGTTTTCATAAGTATAAAGTAGCTCAGACAAGACTTTTAAAGAGAGAAAAAATCAGTTTCTCAGTAAAAGCAGCATCTTACATGGAGACACTGTACTGCAATGATGTCACTCTTCACTATCACTTAGATCAAAAGAGGACTCCCAATCACTATTATACTCTGCATGCTGAAAAAAAAAAAAAAATCTGCAATGCCTCTCCCTTTCACCTTAGCTGAGATCAAACACTTTGTAACAAGTTCTCTTACAGTGTTAAATGTTGAAACCACAAAATGAAGTGATTTCAAACAGTACGCAAGCATTTACCTGAGACTTTGCAAATTCCACAACATTGAAGCTGACATTGTTAAGCAAAGCCAAAGAGTAGGCTGTCAAGCCAGATTCAGAGCTGCGCCACATTTGGTCCTGAAAATTAAAAGTAAAGGAGGTATAATGACAAAAGAAAGCATGGACACCTAAAGAGCATTTCCACAATGGATGCACACTCAGCCTAAAAATTACTCTAGTGCTTTGCTTTAAGTATTATCTGAACATGTTAACCTTCTATGGGAACAATAATATGGCACTGATAAAATGAACTTTATTCACTGAACTATTACTTGATCATGATGATGATGGCCATATTGTTAACGCAATCAACCACAGAAAGAAACGTTTGTAATTGAAACTCCAGAGGTGAATGGGAATTCCAGCCTTTCCACAAAGCTTGAGATTATCTCTTATTTCTATTCAGTAAACATAATCACCCCCTGGTCAGGATACTTACTCCCAACTTTACACCTAGTGGCATCTTAGCCATGGAGTGTTAGTGTAGTATATCACTCACTCTGCTTTCTCCAGAAAAAAAAAAGATAAGCAACAGCTCTATGGGGTCTCCATGATCTTGAAGGATATTTACTCTTATTTGCATAGTGTAAGTTGCATTCTCAAAAAATGGTTGCCATTATTTACCATTAACTGAACAAGCTCCAACATCCGACCTGCTGTGTCCACAGCCACCAAAACATTGCCATCATTTCTCATCGTCTGTAAAATTGTGTCTGCAAAAGAGCATAAAATATGTTTTCAGGTGACAAAATGGTAAGGAGGAAAGCATGACGTCTTATTTATAACATGCAAAAGTACTGAAGAAAAGGAGTGAACAAAACATTCTTATACACAAAGTACAAAGATAGAATAAGATATGAAACATAAAATAGAGTTAATGTTGAAGAGTAATGAGAAAATAAATGAATCCCTGAATTAGTCCATTTTGTACATCCTTGAAAAAAAAAATAACCACAACAAGCAAAACAAAAAAACATTGCAAAAGACAAGAAACGGATTTTCATATTTACATTTATATGAAACAACGTATACTCCTAATTCAAAGCTTGTAACTCCGATGGCACCTCTTCTTCTTCTTCTTCTTCTTCTCTTCTCATCATGATTCTGCACAATGCTGAGGTCAACGCAAACATAAAACACATCATGTACATTGTACTGGCATTTCAATGCAAAAAAGCGACATAACTCTTACAACCAATATCTGATGAGATAGTCTTTTTTTTTTTCTTTGGAACAACAAATCGACAAATACCTTTGACGCTTTGTTGCACGAGACTCCATTGCGACAAATGCCTTTGACGCCTTGTTGCACGAGGCCCCATTGCGACAAACGCAATCTTCTTGAAATTACCCAGTAGTTTGATTAAAAATCAGATGGAAATTAAGACTAAAGCCACATGCAGTATCACAGTAGAATCATATTTGAATATGATCTTTCTTGGGCTATTGTGGTAGAAGTTAGAAGGTTTTTTCGCTCTCCTGTAAAATTGCAAAATGGTGCTTGTCGCAGTGTTGCCCCAAGCCAGCGATGCATAGCTTAATTGAGAGACACTTATGACAAGACAATCTTTTGCCCCTCAGAGTATACTATACTAATGGTGGAAGCCAGAACCAGTCAATCTCCGTATGGTGAGTTATCTTGACCACAAATTGTTTCAAGACTTCTCAGTTGTAAGTACTCCTCAATCTATCTGGCCTGGTAGAAGCAAAGGAGACAGTGTGGTGACAGATCTTTGTGCTTTGAGCTACACACCTGATGGATTGATAGGAGTACAAGCTATCTGCCTGATCAACATTCTACCGGCAGAAACTCAAGTCTGATCCAGCAAAGTATGCTGAATTCTTAGAGAAAAGACGCCTTTCGAGTAAAGCTGCTCATGAAAAAAAGGAGAAGTAGTCATCTGCTACTATTACCAGCGCCATGGAAGAAACAAAGGAACAGCAATTAAGGAAAAGAAGGTATAGTTGTTGAACCAGGCCAGGCCACTGAAGCCACACCTGTGATCCAGGTTTACTGTGCAGGCATGAAACCTGATGAGTTACGCCAGAACAAGAACTGGTTAGTCAAATAGAGCTTATGGAGTAACTAATTAGTAATCCATGAAATTATATTCTTTACTCTGTACTCAATTCTCTCACCATATTATTTCCCAAGGCTTCGCCAGGAATCCAGATGCCAATCGGTTCAGAAGAAAAGGTGGGATTGGGTCAAAGCTTGAGAGCACATGACGGAAAAAAGGCGAAGTTCCTATGCTTCGAAAACAGCCTTTTCTAGATGAAAAAGCAATGATGGTGATGGATTTTGCCGAAAACAGGAAGGCATTTTATAACAAGAGGTCAAGTCGGCCCATTTTTGCAGGTGCCAGATCACTCTGCATCCGATCGTCTTGTATTTTAAGACACCAAGTGCTGATCTGGCTCGTGACTGCCTCATGTACCTGACAGATGATATTGCTCATGACTTTCATCTCATCCATCACTTCACATTAGCTGCGCTCAAGTATGCTAAGCGTGAAGTGGAAAATCTGAAAAGAGTTTATCTCTTTAGTGATGGGTGTGCAGCGCAGTATAAAGGGAAAGACTCCTTTGCCGACAGTCTTCTCTCAGCTCTGTCAATCCAGAGAGTTTACTTTGGATCTGAACATAGGAAGGGAGAGGCTGATGGGGAGACGGGAGTACTCTCCCAAATGCTGACTTGAGCTGTGCAGAGGTGAAGCCATTATTCGCTATGCCAGGGACTTATGGCAAAGGGCCGATGACACCATGATAAGGTGGTTCAATTTGAAGCAAAGACACTTTTTCCTTGTGAAACCTGAAGATATCAACAGGAATAGACCTCATAGAGAGGTGGCTACTGTGCCTGGAGCAAGGTCATTTCATCAGGTATGTGAGATGTTACATTTTTTGTTCTCTTCTTTTGACAATCCTTGTGTCCTAAATTGTTTTCATTCTACAGATCAATTTTTCCATGGTGTTACACCATTTCGTCACTTATCCTTTTTTTTTTTCACAGGTTGACAGAGTGTCAGAATATATCATCAGATGCGGAAAGCAGACATGCTTTTGTTGCGCATGTAATTTGGAGTTGCCTGCATACTGCAGAAACAAAGCCCATGTTGGGGACAACGAGACTTTCAAATAAAAAAACAGGTAGGTTTCCCTAATGATGAGATTTCGCCAATGAATCTTTCCTTACGGTAGGTTGTTAAGAGGCACTACATGTATTACCATATCAATTATTTTTTCAGTGCCACTGATGTTCTTGACACAGTATTTGTGGAAGAGGAAACTGAAGATAAGACAATCCAAGAAGAGTATGTTACATTGAGGTTCCAAGATATTCTCTTATTTTTACATTCACATCAATGCCCCCCTCTCTCTTTTCATGTGCCATTTTGTGTATACACGTATTTATGTATTTGTCCTTGCAATATCAGTTTGGACTACTCTTTCACCTTTCAAGATTGCTTTCTGTTATAATATTGTATTTTAATCAACTCAAGGAATACAATTGATGACAACATAAATTTTGACTCATTTTCAGTCTTTCTGGTGCTGACCTCAACACTGCTTTTGTTGATATGCAGGGGAAGGTTAACTCAATTGTATCTTCTTCAAGGTAGGTACTTAGATAAAATTTTAAAACAATTATATGGGACTAGTCTTTACATTATTAAATGATTTATGCAAATGTATAATGTGTAGTGCACCCTCATTATAAATGTTTCTTCCATTTCGGCCAAAACATTCTCCTGAATCACAAAGTTGGCAGGACGACTGTCGACTATGTGGCATGAGTGGAGCCCATGGATGGACCTAGAGGCAGTAGGGACATCATGGCCTCTTGCATGAAAAATTATGGAAGTTTCTTCACCTTTCCCGATATCGAGGATAAGTGGATGCTCTCCATAGATGACCCCAGCCTACTTAATTTGAGAGTCATTGAACCTCCAATGATGGACAAGAGGCATAAATTTGTCTTCAACTTCTAGTGGTTTGCATCTTATTGCTGAATGAAATGGTTTTTCTAACAAACTTGTTTGCTGACCGTTTTTTTTATTTTGCGATTTTTCTTTTCAACAGGGACTGGTTGTTACAGAAATGTTCACCTTGTATTTTATCAAACGACAAATTGGTGATAACTGCGACACCAACACGTGCACAGGCACGCTTGGAAATAGAAAAAACTATAAAGAAGAGGGAGGATGCCCGACTTCGCCAGGCAAAGAGACGGGCCAAGGTAAAGGCAATTCCCCAACTTTACCGTAGGGACCGGGAGAAGCGGAAAAAACGGAGAGAGGAGAAAAAGACTTCTGAGGCTCCTGTGACACCAAAATTTAAAATCAAACTTTCTTTTAAGAATTTGCTTAAGAATGCCAGGGATCTTCTGAAGCATAAGCGTTCGAAAGCTTCCCTCATACGCTTAGATACTGTCAACAGTATCCTGGAAGGGAAGGACCCAAATCTAGAGTCTGGAAATCCATATAAAAGACCTCCTCAATCCTCTCGTCTTGTTGAGGATTTTTACGAGAAAGTTTCAGTGGACATTCCGTACAAAAAAACTGGAAGTCAGCCGAAAAAAGTGCTGACAAAAAAACTGTGGGATGTGTATATGGACTTCAGGAAGGAAAATAACAACATGGACCAGGTTTCATTTACCACTTTTAAGCGGCGGCGACCTTCGCACATATTACTGGCAGGCAGCCGAGGATTTGTCCAATGTTTGTGTGAGAGATGTGTGAATGCTATGTTGTTGGTGGATGTTATAAATAGTTACTTACTGAAAAAACCTGAAAGTGAGAATGAAGTGAATGGAAGACATAAAATTTCATGCGTGGAGGAACTTGTCAGTAAGACACTATGTAACAATTTTACAAGGGATTGTGTGGACAGAAAGTGTAGTGAATGTGGGGTGGAAGTTTTATTGACTGAGATAAGAGTGGAAGTTGGTGAAAGATTGAATGAGATGAGAGAATGGAAGAGATGGGAGAAGACTGACACCAGTCCAAAAGACCTTGTCCACAAAAACAGTTTGGTGACTGATTTGATTCACTATCTCAAAGAGGATCTTATTGATTTGGCAAAACATGTTAAAACTGCCCAGTGGCAACGTCGCCAGTATCAATCTCTACGAGAAAATCTTCCACCTGGGCATGCCATACTAACACTACTAACAGCTGATTTTGCAGAAAATTATGTCTGCAAATTTCAAGAGGAAGTGCAGAGTGCCCATTGGGCCTATCGTCAGGTGTCTGTGCATCCTTGTGTCTTTTTTTACCGCTGTGACAAACCTGATTGTAGGAAAGTTGTGAATGATTATCAGGTGTTTCTTAGTGATGATCTGAAGCATGATGCAGCTGTCACGAAACACATTTTTGATCAGTGCCTTGCATATGCTGAATCCAAAGGAATTGTTTCCCTCCAAATTTTCAGTGATGGGTGCAGTGGTCAGTATAAAAGTCGACTACGGTACCTTTTTATCATTTGATCCAGTTGCAATCACTGCATCCATCACTTAAAATTGGACGACATTTCTTTGGTTCCAGCCATGGAAAATCCTTGTGCGATTCAATTCATGTGGTGGCACTGTCAAAAATGGTGTTTCGCGGGCTGTCAAAAATGGTCAGGCCAGAATCCAAGATGCACCTTATATGCTTTCCTTTTGTTCAAAGGAAATGTCTTTAAGCAATGATAGTTGTCAGCATATTGTTAGGTCATTTACTCTTGTTAAGCCAGAGGAGATAGATAGGAGCATTACATCTGACCATGTTAGTACTGTCAAGGGTACTCGGGATATCCATTGTCTGTTGCCTGTAGGAGGAAAAGATGTTTTGAAAACGAGAAAGTTGTCATGTTTTTGTAGTGTTTGTCTTATTGGAGAGGAAGGAGAATGTGAGAATGAAGAGTTCACTCAGCGATGGCAGCATGTTGCCCTAAATGTATTGAAAAAACAGAAGGTCAAAACAAGGAATGCTTCTAGGAATGAGCAGTGTATGATGGGTGTGAGTAGTGATAGTGTCGTTTTAAATGCTCCTGATATTACTTCAAATGTTGATGTTACGCAGCTAAATGAAACAGTTAATGATTCAAACAGTATTGATGTTAATGGCTCTGGCATGTGTTCAGATGATTCAGATTTTGTTCATAATGATACGAGTAAGGAAGGGTTTGAAAGTCCATTGTCAGATATGAGTTATGTGTTAAAGGAAGTGTGTGGTGTTGACAGAACTCTTTTCTTTCAGAAACTTCAAAAATATTTTTCTTTATGCTCAACCATGTCTCAAATCATTTCTGCTTCCAAAATTGCGGAACCTTTTTTAAGTTTATATGACCTTCCTGTCGGTCATCATTCTTTGATCAGTATTAGATCTTCTGTTGACAAGATTGCCCTTTCAATGCAGCCATCTGGTTTTGAGAATCTTTATCCAGTACTGACAATAGGAGATGGAAACTGCATGCCCCGAGCATTGAGTTTAGCTTGTTTTGGTTCTGACCATTTCCATGTTGAGCTGCGGTGCAGAGCTGTGATAGATTTATGTTTCCATAAAGATTTTTATTTAAACCGAGATCTCAATGAGCTTAAACAGATTGCAATCCTGTCTCCTTGTGCCAATAATTTTGATCTATGTGAGCCTAATGACATTTCAGACCTCTTTGATGCTGAAGTTTTGTATACTTCTAAACTTTGCAATGCTCTTGGGCTGTGGCAGCTTGAAGCTTTTTCCAATGTGTTGGGAACTAAAATTCTCTCTCTTTATCCAGATAGAGGCCCACTTGCACTTAGGAATCAGTTTCGACGCTGCTTCCGTCCAAGAGTCTCTGTGTTTGAACAGGTAATTCCAATACTTTGGTCATCAGATCGGTCTGACATGGAGGAGTCATATTGGGTCGCAAACCATGTAGTACCTCTCTTGCCATTATCAGAGCCCTTTCTTATATCATACGCATCTCCTTAATTTTGAAGCTTTCTGAGTGTAATCAGTATTATGTTCATTATTGTTGTGATCTTGGATTTGAATTTTTGCTACTATTAGGTCTTTTTTTCCCCATACAAGCTATTTATGGTGCTTTGATAGTACATGTAATTGGTTTGTTTATTTGATGCAACTGTTGTTATGACCATTGTTCATAAAGTTATGATCCTTAATATTATTATGTACCGGTACTAGAAATATTAGCATTATGCAGTCTCTCTATATTCTGTAGCAGCAGCAGTAGTATAGATTTGTTTGTTTGTTTGGGTTTTTAGGGCTCGTTTCGGTCTATAAGGTCATCTCAGAGTCCAGCAGTTAAGTAGTAAAGAAGAAGAAGAGATAGGTGGCACATTAATTGAAGAAAGACAGTAATTGAGAAAAACGTTCTCTACGAGCAAAACTGAGGGGGTTTTAAATTCTGC
>JAOXNP010063342.1:0-10688 GCA_028571245.1 Chromodoris orientalis
TGTTTGATTAACAACACTTCTGACACCATGTTGTGTTCTTTGTTTATCTTGTATTTAACTAGACACAATTCATGACAGCATATATTCAGAGGACTCGAGTGGTTAGAGTTGGAGACGAAACAAGTTTAATGATTAGAAGCCATTTCGAGAGAGCGCCAACTAGCCGTGACGTCACAAGGTCATAGTGCAAATACCATTGAAGCGTTTCCACTCAGTTCACAGGTTAACATACATAACATCTCCCTTTGTTTAACAAAATAGATTACATGAAATAAAATTAATGATACTCGATTGTAAATTGTAGTTAGTTAACAAACAACATTATTATGTAGGAAGTAGATTACTTTCCAGTTAGCATAAATATTATTATCATCTTCCTTTCTTCAGAACGCGCAAACGATGAGAAAAGGGAAAATTAACTAAAGATTAAAGAAGATTATGAAGAGAGTGAACAGTAATACATCAACATAATATTTCTATGTGATTATAATGGATATATAGGATATCATGCATCATAGTATTCATAGCTAAGGAAAAGAAATAGATGTAAGGCCTGTTAAGAATTGAACATGTTACTGTACATAGTCACTGAGATATCTTGGGGGCCTAATTGATCTACCAGAACGAGTAGTTCTGTGATTGTTTGGCATATTGAATTGTTGGGGAACATTGATGTCTAAGGGGGCATCATGTTGAATGTGATTTCTATCATTGGGGTGATTAGGGCTTGATGATGAGTCATCAAAATCTAGATAATCTGACATATCTAAGTTATGGTCTATTTCTGCAGAGTCAAATGCATAAGGTGATTCCTTAGTCTTCAATAGGTGTTTCCTGTTTCTAACAATGGTTCTTCCTGTTGGAGTTTGCAGTTTATATGATCTAGGATTTTCTGTCTTTTCAATAAGTTTGGCGGGTGACCATGTCTTTCCAGTTCTGTATCTGATTATGTCTTTATTTGGTTGTAAATCAGAGTGTGTTTTTACATGTTTGTCATAATGTGTTTTGCTTTTGGCTTTGGACTCTTCTAGCCTTCTAGTTACATTTTCAACAGGAATAGGAGTTGGTTTGAGTAACTGGTTGGTGATAGGTAGCCTGGTTCTAGTTCTTCTACCCATACATCTTTGTACTGGAGAACCTAAAATGTGATCTCTGGGTGTGTTTCTATAGTCTAAGAGGGCTAAATGAAAGTCTTTATTTTCTTCCTTTGATTTCTTTAGGAGGTTTTTGGCAATAGAAACTGCTTTTTCAGCTAGTCCATTTGCTTGACTATGAGTTGGACTGAAGAGCTGGATTGAAAAGTTCCATTCTTTAGCAAAAGAAGTGAATTCATGGCTTGTAAATTGTGTGCCACAATCTGAGTAAAATTTTTGTGGAATGCCATGAGTGCTGAAAATCTTTTTCAGAATTTTGATGACACTAGTGGAGTGTTTGGATTCCAATTTTTCAACATCAATGTAATTAGAAAAATGATCAATAACAACAATGTAAGCATCATCAAACAAATCAAACAAATCTGCAGATACATATTGAAAAGGAAGGGTGGGAACTGTTGTGCTCATCATTGGTTCCTTTTGTTGGTTATTTCTGAAAGTTTGGCAAGTACTGCATTTTGAAACAATATCCTCTATTTGGGAATTCATTCCCTTCCAATAAACAACATCTCTGGCAAGTTGTTTTGATTTCACCATACCTTGGTGGGAGTAATGAATCAGGTGTAATATTTCATGTTGCATTTGGTGGGGTATGACAACTCTTTCTCCTTTGAATATTATACCATCATAGTTTGTCAGTTCATCCTTAAAATCCCAATAAGGCTTCAGTTCATTTATGCATTCTGATCTCTTTGAGGGCCATCCATTGACAATATATTCAGAGAGTTTTTGTAAATCTGGGTCATTGCTTGTGGTTTCCTTAAGCTTTGCTAATTTGTTTTCTGAAAATGCTTGTGTACTTATGACTTCAGTGGCACAGACATGACAATCTTTCATTTCATTCATGAGATTGGGATAATAGCATTTTAAAGGAGCTCTACTGAGGGCATCAGCAATTGGAATATCTTTACCAGATTTGCCAATCAAAGTAAAAGAGTAGGGTTGCAATTTAAGCAACATCTTTTGGAGTCTCATAGGAACCTGACTGAGGGGCTTGTTTACAATATTAACCAATGGTAAGTGGTCAGTAACAATGGTAACATCATTTCTACCATATAACAAGTGGTGGAATTTATTGCATGCAAAAACAATTGCTAACAATTCTTTCTCAATCATTGCATAAGCTTTTTCAGTGTCAGTTAATGCTTTTGATGCATATGCAATTGGGTGTTCATTTTGTGATATGAATGCACCTAAGCCCACAGATGATGCATCACATGTGACAGTTATAGGGTCTTTTTTAGAGTAATATCCCATAACAGGAGTGCTTGCCATAGCTTTCTTTAGTCTGTTGAAAGCTTGTCTTTGTGGTTCATCAAAGAAGAAGCTATTTCTATCCTTTATAACTTCTCTGAGGTCGTGAGTGATATCTGAGAAATGTGAAATATGTTTGGACAGGTATGTAGCCATGCCCAGCAGGGTTCGAACCTCTTCCTTGTTCTTAGGTTCAGGCATATCAAGAATTGCTTTGGTCTTTTCAGGGGAGGCTTTAACTCCTTTGTCCGTGAGGATGAAACCTGAATATTCAACTTCTGTTTGGGCAAATTTACATTTGCTTAGTCTGAATGTGAGGTTGTTCTCCCTAGCAGTCTCTAGGACTTTTCTCAGGATTTGAGATTGCTTTTCTACATCTTCTGAAAACAAAAGCATGTCATCAAATACATTTGCAAAATGATCAACATTTGCATACATTTCTTCTATTTTTCTTTGGTATATTTCCGGACTGGATTTAATTCCCATGGGAAGGCGTTTGTACATGTATCTTCCCCATGGTGTATTGAATGAGCAAAGTAACTGTGACTCATAATCTAGTTGTACCTGAAAGAATCCCATATTGGCATCTAATACAGTAAAGTATTTGCTACCATCTACCTGGCACAAAATGTCTTCAATTGTTCTAATGGGATGACATTCTCTCAGGATTGCTCTGTTCAAGAATTTGGGATCTATGCAAATCCTTACTGATTGTTTGTCTTTTTTGTGCACCATGTGCAACTGAGAGCACCAAGGAGTCGGAACTCCTTGTGGTACTTTGGCAATAATACCTTGGTTTTCTAAGTAATCTAACTGTTCTTTTGCCTTTTCCTTTAGGGCTAAGGGAATGGGTCTTGATCCAAAGGATATGGGACCATCTTTATATTCTGGATCTATGGACAGGTGTATTTCGCCAGGGATGCATCCAATAGCTTCTTCAGGGAAACGATCTTTAAATTCTGTAAGGACTTTGATTATGGTAGATGGAACCTTATTATAGTTTGGAATTCTTCTCAAGAATGTGTTGTCAATTGGAACATTAGAAGGAGCGTTTTGGGTTTGGAAGGTGAAAACTTCATTAAGATTTTCTTTTGGACTATCAGAGCGTCTAATCAGACCTAGTCTGACTGAATCTTCTGCACTAAGGAGGTTAGGTATGTTATCTCCTTTAACAACTTCACAAGTCAATGGAAAGGTTGTGTTCTTAATGCTAACTTCAAATGTGACTTTTCCAATGGGTTTAACAATTGTATTTCCAAAAGCTTTGATATTTGTGGTAGAAGGTTCTAAAGTAACGTCAGAGTTTTGTGCCATGTTTGAGAAGGTTTGGAATGACATTGTATTGCATTGTGCTTGTGTGTCAATTAACATTTTCACTGCACCAGTTCCATTCATATATGGAGTTTTCAAAACAACAGTCCAATTGTTACAATTTTTATCAATACATTGCTCATTAAAGTTATTAACAACAAAAATGTTCAAATTTTCAACTTCTTCCTCAAGTGTATATTGTTCATATCCTGAGTCCTGTTCACAGTCTGTAGTTGGAGTGATTTCAGTTTTTAAAAACATCACTTGCTTACGACAGCATTTCTGAAAATGGTTCATCTTGTGACAGAAGTTGCACTTTTTCCCATAAGCAGGGCACTGTCTGTACGAATGAATTGTTCCACAGTTTCGACAGGGCTGTTTGGTGACATGTTGTTGCCCAGGTGGGCCAGCTTGCCATTTAACAGGAGCTCGTCCTGATGAGCGATGAAAGTTTGTATTTGACGCACCTGGAGGAGATCGATGAGACGATGAAGGCGCTGACTGGGGGTAACGAGGCAATGACGGTGGACCACTGTTTGACGGCGAGCGGCGAGATAACGATGGACGATAGAAGTGATGAGGCCGTGATGGTGTTGTAAATTTTTGCCTGGCAGACTGCCTGACCGTATGTACGGTGGAGTTTTGGGGAAAATGTTCTTGCCTCATTTCATAGGCTTGACACTTCTTGATGACATCTTGTAAGCCAAGGTCCTCGTCCCACAGCTTCTTTCTCAGTATTTCGCTGCGAACACCGTTAGAAATTTGAACGCATACCATTTCACTTTCTTTTTCACCAAAGTCACAAAGTTTAGATAGCCGTTTCAGTTCTGTTATGTATTCTGATATTGTCTCATTTTCATGTTGACGTCTAGCTTGAAATTTTGTTATGTAGGATTTTGTTAGTTTTCTAGGTTCAAAGTAATTGGTAAATTGCTCACAAACTGCACTGAAATTATTTTTCATTGTATCGTCCTCGAATTCGAAGTTGTTGTACACCTTCATATATGCTTTACCCATTTGGTAGAGTAAGAGAGATACTTTTTGTTTTTCTTCTATGTTGGCTTGGCCTGAGGCTATGAAATAAAGTTCTAGTTCATCTTTGAATTCTCGCCAAGTGTGAGACAAAGTACCCATCTCATGTGAAACTGGCTGAAATTTAGGTGGTATGATTCCTTGGACTGCCATCACGATGAGGTAGAATGAAATAGATGCTAGATCTAAGATACTTTCATTAAAGGTGTGTACTGTACGGTGTCCTACTTACTTTCACTGTCACAACAATGATGGATCTAGATCTAATCCTCGAATTGCTTACAACATCTCGTGTCGACTGCTCGATGGATTGTTCATTGTTTGATTAACAACACTTCTGACACCATGTTGTGTTCTTTGTTTATCTTGTATTTAACTAGACACAATTCATGACAGCATATATTCAGAGGACTCGAGTGGTTAGAGTTGGAGACGAAACAAGTTTAATGATTAGAAGCCATTTCGAGAGAGCGCCAACTAGCCGTGACGTCACAAGGTCATAGTGCAAATACCATTGAAGCGTTTCCACTCAGTTCACAGGTTAACATACATAACACCCCCCCTCTCTCTCTCAAGTGTGTGGGTCTGTGTGTTGTGCGTTTCTATTTGTCCAGCTTTAAATGCATCTGAAAACACCCCCAATCGAAGAAATGCAATGGATATGTGAAATACAATTGTGCGCAGTAGTCATGGCAAAAAGTAGATATAGATCTAATGAAAGATGCTGTGAGAGCTGCAAAGAGAGGGCGCCGGGTGGAAAGGGAGGAGGGGTGGGGGGAGTTGGTGAGAAGCAAAAAGGCATGGCCATTTAGTTGTGACATTACTGACGGTAACAGCTACAAAAAAACAAAACCAAAATCAAACAAAACAAATGAAAACAAAGAACATACATTCTGGTACGATGCAATACTTTTCACAAAATCGAAAACAAAACTCTTGAGCAGGCCTATTTCCATTGCATTGATAGGAAAGGCAAATTTGATACAAGTGTGTAATTCTTTAGGTTGTTGTGATCAAGATTAGATTTCCTTAGCCAAGGCACGACAATATCATTTTAAAGCAGTCAGGGACATGTCCCTGTTTTAAGAAGGTCATACAATCTGTCATTTAATTTTCATTGAAAAACGTATTGGACAACCCAATCACTAGAGTTGAGATAATCAGACTATTTCATGTCATCCATTTACAAAAGCACTGAACTGAAATCATACACCTTCATATAAACATATCGCACTATTGCTCAAACTTTGACTGACTGCAGAGATACATTACTTACGTGGGGGGATAAAAGAATGTGGTAGAATGGACAAAATGGTATAAAAAAAACCCTATTGTATAATAAGTGTACAATATAAAAACCCTATTATATCATAAGTGTACATGCATGAATAATAAACATCAAAAAAGCATTCATACAACAAAAAAACAAACCCAACAAACTTTCAATATTCAAATTCAATGTATAGGCAAAATTCATCTTATTCATGATCAATACATAATTCAACAAAATATGTACCATAAGACTTGTAAGCAGTTCACAACAATTGTGAACAATTACAAAGTAACAAAGTTTTTGGATATGTTTCACAAAATTTTAAGAACAATCTGTAGTCTGTAATTGTTTCACTTTCATTGTCTATGCCAAACATTATTAATCTATAATTGAACATGTACATCTTATTCGATTCTTAACAAAACTAGATTACTGGAAAGCAAAAGGATATAGGACTTAGAGTAATTTATTTCAGTTCAGAAACGAAAGTAGCACAACGAAATCTAACATGGTGACACAGAAAAAATTGAACTCTCCCTGTTTGTAATAGAACTGGGAGTTTTAGAGCGAAGCTTATGAAATTTTTCCTGCTTCTAGAGCATAAAGGTGCTGCTCTGGTATGCTAATTTTGAGGTTCTAGTATTTTTAAGTTCAGATTGCCTTTAGTAAATACTACTCTATCGGACCGTTCTGATATAAATTTAATAATGAGAAACAGCGACTGCGACACATATTTGTGGGCGTGACCGGGGAGACGGCTACTGAACAATCTAATCATGTTTCAGCAGCATCAGCATGAGGTAACCACATCCACATCAAATTTATTTATGCCTGCAACAAACTTGGGTTGATCAAATCATCAGCCACTGAGCCAAAAACATTGAAATGAAATTTTGTGGCTCTTCAGCATTCTATCATGATTCATGTATGTCAAATTTGATGCAGACTGACACAATTTTGTTAAAGTTATTGAGCAATTTGTGGGTTTCTTTTTTCATCTGTGTCCCCCTGTACCTCTGAATGAGATTATATGGTAGCTCTGTTTCATCTCCGCTTTTAATTTTAGCCTTTGGTTTAAGCGAATAAGAAATCGAAAACCGGATAAAAATAAATATGGTAAACTGGTTTTCTGTGCAACGTACAAATTTTAAGATGAATATGAGACTGACAGTAGTGACAGACAGTAGGTTTTGAGATGCCTTGGGAAGAATACAATTTCTTTTTTTTTTTTTTGAGGTTAGACAAACTTGTAGGCTACACACTATACATACCGTTTTCAAAGGCATGAGGATGTGAACAAGAGTAAGAGACTTGAAATGCCTCAAGATGCCTCAAGACAAACTGGTAGGCTACATAATATTGTTTTTCAAAGGTACTAGATGTCTATCAAATGTCTTCTCTGATGGATGAAACTCCTTGAACGGGAGGAGAATGTATTTCAAACCCATTATATCAGAAGGAAATTAATCAGGGCCATGCCTTTCAGCTCCCAACTGGCAACCTGTTTCGGAACTTACTAGTTAATATAGCCTGCAAACGTATTGAATGAGAGAAAGAAAAGACTCATTGGATATTCTTGCAGTCGCATTGTTCCTCCTATGCGAAACCCAACCTACCTGTTCTTTAACTATCATAAATCACAACCAAACTTAACAACTTAAAAGACAACCAAAGATACTGTACATTTTATATCGCTGATCTGCCGTAAAATTAACCTTGTGTCGGAGTGCGTTTTTTGGGTTCGTTTTTTTTAAACCAGGAATAGATCTACTGAAGTGTGGAAAGAGGAGATAAGAAAAATAAATGCTTTTGGCATAATACATTACTGGTCTAATTAACAGCTGTCAAAAATGAAAGACACTGTAACTACTGGAGATTATGAAATCTACACTGCGCAGGGGGAGAAGGACGATGAAGGAATCACGATTCATTATACAGAAGGTGGGGGGAAGAAAAAAAAGAAAAAAAAAAGAAACGAGATACAGAGAGACTTTGTACAAGAAATCTTTTTGTCATGCGATTATTAAACTTTGAAGGTTTAAAAAAAAGGGAGGAAACTCAATAAATTATCCAAATTTGAAACAAAATGCAATCTTGTTTGTATGTAATAGAGTTCTAAATTACGTTAATGTTAGATGAACAAACACCATAAAGTTTATGAGGAAATAAGAATTTCAGTTGGAGTGAACGAGAAATAAGGCTTCAGGTTTATCTCAATATTATATACATGACTCTTTTCTTACACTCATACAGTGCTATTTATGTCCATATAAAATGTCTCCTATCAAATTAACAAATGGAAACCAAAAAGGAACACAAAATACATTGGGCACAGTGGAAACCTCCAAAGCCGAAGTTCAATTACTCGAATTTCTCATAAATCGAAGTATTCGTGATTTAAGTTTTTTTTTTCTCTTCTTTCGCTTTGTTAGATTTGAACTCATTACCAAAGTTGTAAGAAGTTGATTCTCATTATCAAATCTGACATTGCCACAAATGGTAATTCTTAAGAACAGTTCTTTTTTCCTCTTGCCATCCACAAAACTATGCTAACCACTGGCAGCTCAACAAAGCTGGCACCCGAAAAAAAGACAGGAGAAGGGTCTAACTATGGTGAGATGAGGGAAGGTGGTGGTGCCCGATGTAGGCTTATAGCAGACCATGTACTCTGTCAGGCAATGACCAATCCTACACTGACAATGACTGAGAATAGTTAATGAAGATGTGAATTTGTCCCGGTCTAGCCCCTTGATTTTAATTAAAAGTCTAATAATTTAAAGTTTTGGACTATTCCCAAGCACATCGAATTATGATATTTCCACTGTATTAATTCTCAATTTCAGCAGTAGCTAAGCCACATCAGGAAAAAACAAACTATCCCTTTACAAAAAAAAAAAACAACAAAAAACAACTAACAAATCAAAACCTGCAAAAGGCTTTTAAGTGCGCAGACGCTTTCAGCCCTGTGAGGCAGCGCATGGCTAGAGCATATGAAAGCCCCCCAAAAAGTCGCTTTACAAGTGTGAGAGAAACAGACAATATAAATGAGCACTCAATCATGACTAGTTCTTGTTAACACTATTATAATCATTGCCAGTCAAAAGATGAAGTGATAAAGGAAAGTGATAATACAGCATCCACTATGTTTAGAAGAGAAGGAATTCGTAAAGTCATTGACAATTATGGTTCTGGCCAAGTATCAATGTTGAATGTTATGTAACATATTATATGAGTGGGTGAAATACCCATTGAGTAAACTGTTTCTTTGAAAGCAAAAGCTCCGTTTATTTACTCCTCAAGATTTGGGACAGACAAATATGCCATCCAAATTCTTGTCAAATATAATGAAAGGGACGATTATATTTTTTCCTTTAACTACTAGCAAACTAAATTAAGAGGTCATCAACCCCATATGGAGTTGAATTTTCCATGAAAATAGCAATTGTGATGATCAGGTGTAGCAAATTAGCTGAATCAAATCATATTGTCTTTGCTACCAACAGTATTAGAATTTCCATCATAAAAGGCTTATGAACTCTGCAGTAGCCACTATCTGCAGTCTGTGCCATAACATCACATCTATAGATTTTTTAAAACAATCCATTATTAAAACTCAAAGGTTGCATCAAAAATTTATGTGCGCGTTTTCTAAGAATTGTTCCTTTGTTGGTATTTTCCTAGTGCATTTCAAGTCCCTTTTCTGTCTGTAGGTCATAAATGAACATCAGATGAGTTGAAGGGAAATTTCTTCATTCATTTCATATGCAAAGAAAAACATTTAAAGGCATTTTAATCCTATTTAAAGTGCATACAAAAAGTAATAAGGTATATCAAAAAGTTGCATGTTTTACAAATATTTAAAAAAGAAATAATTTAGGGATGAAAACAAGTTGCTCCAGACTCAAGATAGCAGAATTTGACGGCTGGAGAAAGTGACAGAAATGTAATGAACGTCGACAAAATCTTGCCCATAAACTGAGAAAATAGAACAGCCAAAAATATATGTGTCGGCAGACAAAATTTATACATATTTATAAAAACGGTAGTTTACAGAACACCTTGATTCAAGCTTCCTTGTTTCTTTTGTCCTTTCTTTCAAAGTCAGTCAGCCATTTAACTAGGGTTAAAATTTCTCATTACAATAATCTATTTTCATTTTAGGTATGTAGAAGCCAAATGTGTGATACCTCATCCTTTTTTCATAATTTCTTTTTTTTTAAATCTAAAATTACAACATTTCTGTTTGACGCAATAGGCAAAACAAATATGGCAATTGCTTCAGCTTCAAGTTAGTGAATTTTGCGTTAAAATTCAAATCTCAAATATCTGGTCTTATGAATCCTTATCTTTTCCTCTGGAAACTGTCCACACCCATACCTGTCTTGAACATTTCCAGGTAAAAGTCTCTTGATCTTTCAAAGAGGTCAAGATTTCATGATGAATAATACCAGCATACATAACTGAAGAAAGACACTTCAATATATAAAATCTATAAATAATTTGTTTTTTATGGGTCTGAAGTCAACTTTTATATAAGGCCCCTTAGATAAAGATTTCAACAGAAATTCTGTATGGAATGTTCTTGTGTGCCAAAACAAACTTCCATCGTATTCTTACTCAAAATATACAGGGATGGAATCTAAAAGCAGATAGGACATAAAATG
>JAOXNP010064452.1:0-10668 GCA_028571245.1 Chromodoris orientalis
AATAATGATAATAATAATAATAATAATAATAATAATGATAATAATAATAATAATAATAATAATAATAATAATAATAAACCTCTTCAACTTCTTCACCTTCTCATTGGACAAAATTGATCTCAATGTACCTGCTTTGGGTCGCCAGAGCAGGTCACCCGTCCCCATACCTTGCACAATATTTCCGGCTCGCGCCCAAAGCCGGATGCAACGGAACCGAGCCTAAAGTACGGAGAACCGCAAAAGGAGTGATAGAAGCAAGGATGAGCAGAAATCAATCCCACAGGGCAGCGTCCTTCATCCTTCCCATAACTAAGAACTAAGCAAACGCCCTGCCTATGCCCGTGAGACTCACGTGCCCACCGCTCACCAACTCTGACAGGAGCAGACACTTAAATCCCACCCATCATAGGATTAAGGAGCAGAAAAAAATTGAACAATCAAATCTCACACTAACAGCCATCATTGTTTCCCTAATTCCATCCGTATACCTTCTCCTAGGTCTTCCTCTTTTCTTCTTTATCTGATGGTGTCATCTTTAGCATTTACTTGTTTCAACTCTCTTATGCACATGCCCGAACCATCTCTATTTCCACTCTCTCACTTTGTTGTCGAACCGGCCTACCTGAGAACTGTCCCTATGTACATTACTGATCTATAACTGTACACTTTAATAAGATGATTATAATAATATATGCATTGAAAAAAATCATGCCCAGTCAAATTTTATCGTCAGTTTTAATGTTGTTGGCGCTGAGATGACCTTACTGGTTAAAAAAGAGCCCGAATACCCCAAACAAACAAACGAACATTTTTTTTAAATGGATCATTTTGTTCTTTGTGTAATCTCCATCCTACCATACAAAATAAAGTTGCCTGTGATGATCAATCAAATCCACATTCATTAGACTTCCGCTCAACGACTGTCGTATTGTTTCTTTCTTTCTTTTTTTTTCCGGCAGAATGACCCCAACGAACTTTACAGCGAGCCTGATGGCCCTGCGTTTCAATGGTTGAGAACGTCAGTGTTTGCATTGGACATGATATATCTAAAAGGATTTTAATGGCTTGTCTAGATCCACAGTGCGTGCTGGTGTTCACCAAAGTTCTTTCCTAAAACCATTTCTCTTTTTTTTTTTTTTTTAGTTCGAAATTGAAAAGGATATCTCATTATAAAGGTTAAAAAGAAAAATTCAAATTCAGAATTGCTTATTCAATCCCAAATGGAAACTAAACAACAGACTTGGTGAAAAGGTATGATACTATTAAAATATAATCAAGAATTTTTCATATTATGTGCATGCATGCATAAAGACCACAATCAGAGAGACACATAACGTAGGGCTAAAAAAAAGTACAGTTATAGCAAAATAATAAAATCATTGCATCATGGGCAGACCAAAGGAAAATTACCAATTGAGGACATACAAAATAATCAGAATCGACCAACCTAGCAAACAATAGTAAGATTATAAATTGCCGAAAAATTTCCAGAACATTCTTATTCTAGAATCAAAATTAAATTTGCCATTAGATGGATTTTTCATTAAAATTTTAATACAATGGTTCAAGCGAATTAAGTTGTCTTGTCTTTTCTGAAATGGGCGATACGAACTCCAAGAGCCCTTGCCAGCGCGGAATGAGAACTACAACATGCTCACTGACTCATCCCTTGGTGGCAATTGGGAAGAAGGCCGCAGTCCTTTGCATCTGCCCATGGTCCCCGTAGAGGCAGTTTTTCAAGTCGAGCGTATAGAGAGCCAACGACCCGCCTTCCTCAAGCAGTGGACGTTACCGAAGCAAGATAACGAGAGAAGCTTGTGGACGAGCCGTTACAAATGGGACTCCGCCCTGGGTCGTTCTGTAAATGGGCGCCGATATTGGAAAGACCAGTGTGCAGACAACCATACGGCGGTTTGGTCGCACCGATCCAGCGTCTTCCTTGCATCATGCTTTAAGTTAACTGGCTAGTGGTTAGACGTATCTATATTAATAAAACTCTAAGTCCCCGGAATTGAATGCAAAAGACTTATTCGGTACTGCACCTACGACCACCAAAATCACACACGTGTTATTTAACTTCTGCAGCAGGTCTGTTGTAAATTAGGTTATAATCAGTCATGTCGTTGAATTTATGCAAAAATGATTGTTCCGTATTTATATGAACTAAGCTATCATCGTCATTCCATTTTTTACTTTAGTCAACCGAGTAATGTTTTTGTTTTCTTTTAGAGAGCTCTCAATGGCATCGGCATCTACTCTGGGCCTACAATCTAATCTCGATCTAAATTCTAGATCTGGAAATCTACTCTACATCTAGATATAGATCTAGATTCTATAGGCTACCGGTATCTAGATTCTAGGTCTACAGTTTAGACTGTTCAGATCTAATAATTATAGTAAAACACAATGACAGGATAGGCTTGTTGTAAATATTTTCCCACAATTTTCCAACTGATATTGCATCAATAATTTCTAATCTTCTTCTTTCATTCATTTAATGACAACACAGAAAGTCTACAAAGTCTTAATATTTCATCCTTTTGGCCGTGAAGTTTATTATTGAAATCTTCCTTCCTAAGGCCAGTAGTTGTCCCTGTTAGCCTTGATGAGTTTACAGAGTTGGAGTGTTTTCTGTATCATGCTCTGGAGTACCATAAATTTAATGTCAAGTACATGTCTTAAACTTTTCATGCATATGCACTCTAAGATGGTTGTGTCCTGTCCTTTGTCTGGTGATGATGACTTGTTGTTGATGTGGTATTCATCTCTTGCTTCTGGTGCTTTCATCCTCACTTCTTTGATGAGTCTTCTGTCATGTCTATGACTAAAAGGCCGCTTGGCTTGCTCATTAGCTTGCATCAAAGAATGAAATTCACATTTACCTTTCACAATAGCACATGTCCTAACTTCTTCTTTTCCTTAACCATATGGATTCTCTTACTGCTGGCATTTCCTATACACATCTTGAGAATTTCTTCTTTTTTTTTTTCTTCTCTCCTGCGCTTTATCACAAGACATTCTTATGCCTTTATTTTTCACACATTTTTAGTTTTTTTAAAATAAAGTAATAAATGTAAAACATACCACTTTTTTTCCCCCAAATTTCCACTAGACATTCTTATGCCTCTAGGTGAACTCAAAGATATGTTTTGACAATAACGCTGCCAGAAAATTGGTTTACCTTATTCAAGGGACCAATTTAAACCATGATGTAAACCCCCCCTAAAAAAAACACAACTCACGCTCCACTTCCAATTAAGTGAATACATTTGTTCCCAGAAAGCTTATGTAAACATGAAGAGTGGTTCCTGTATCTCTCATGGGATTAAAAAGGCATCATCAAAAACATTCAAGACTTTCTTCACAAAGGTGTTGCAGGATCGACAGTGAGAAGTTAAGAGAACTAACTCTCCCATAACAAGCTTTGTAAGTGAGTTTCATGAATGAAATTTCACCCTCCTTGCTCTTTATGTATAATTCTAACAAACAGTTGTCCAAAAGGTGGGTGGAAACAACTGTGCAGCCACTTACATCAGGAAGTGATGCAATAAACGAATGTATATTTGCATCACGAGCAGCTCCGATGATCTCATCCATTTTTACATCCCGGGAATTGTCACCATAGGCAATGTTATCAGCGATGCTGGTATCAAAAAGAATTGGTTCCTGAGACACAATTCCCATCTGTTCCCTCAACCACTGAATATTCAAATCTTTCACATTATGATTATCCAGTGCCTGGCAGATGAAAAAAGGAACATCGTAAGACTTCAATGCAATCAGCATATTACTATCTCAAAAATATATACCAAGAGTTCATTAATCATAAGGTATGTATAATTAAATTTACCTAATTTATTAATTGTGTCAAATGAAGGAAAGTACCTTTTCCATATCCTTTTGGTACGCTCGAAAAACACAATATATGAGCAATTTCGAAAACTTTAAATTTAAATTGAAGGACTGGAGAGGGAAGTTAAAAGTGTTCAAAGGGGTCAGAATTTAAATTTTATAGTGATGATACAAGTTTTCGAGATGCTATGGATTTACACCTGGGTGAGGTGAGGAAATTTGTGTTAAAATTCTTTCCCACTGACCCTTTGTCAAACCTGATAATGCCATTATTTGAACCATATACCCCTCGATCTGCAGTTGAACATCTTAAGAATTCAGCCACCAATACCACTTCCGGATATAAAAGCTGATGAAAATGCGACAGAATGGCTTTCATAACAAGAGCCTACAAGGTCAATGATCAATGATGGAGGATGACACTTTCAAGAGATATGGTGTGGATTCAAGCCTATTGTTTCATGTTCTTGTCCCATTGTACACAAAACATATTCTTGGAATGTCTTCTCCGACTGAACTCAGAGACAAGCGATTAGTACCACGTGGATGTCAATGAAATGTCATGTTGGAAAGCAACTGTGACATGCCTTACAGGCTGTGCCTTAGTGATTTGAGAAGGCCTTGGACTAGAACGGTTTGCCAGGGGTCTAAGCAATGCACAGTCAATGAGCCTGCACTGTGCAAGGATAATATCTTAACTCACTGATGACGCGTGGGATATATATGTCCGACAGCCTCACTGTCCTCTGACAATGCGTCGGATATATCTATCCGACACACTTTACATACGTTCAGTTAATGGGGAGATGTAGTGGCCAAGACCAATAGCTCTTGAAATAATGAGCATACATTTCATACTCCATTTATGAATTCTTCACTGTAATTACGGCACTTCTGGGGAATTCCCGATGTATTTGTATACCAGAAACACGACAGTGTGCTTTTCTGGCCTTCCACTTCTTCAAGATGGCTTTACGACAGTAACTCTACAACACAAAGGAAGCGCTAGAAATGATATTGGAGGAGGCCTCTGACAGTGAGGAATAATAAATAGAATTGTAATTTGGATCAGTAAAGTCAATATTTGTTTGATGTTCCTTTGTCTGGCTGGTAAGGGGAAATCAAAAAAACGTTTTCCTTTAGATAATAAATAAAAATGTTATACCTGTATGGAGATAGCTAAAAAAAAAAAAAAAAAATGTGCGTCACAGGGGAAAGGCCAGTGACTCTGATATCTTTAATATTGTTTTACAACTCAAATATTCATTACAAAAGATAAAGAAAATCAAGACTTCTGACACTGAGACACCAAAGTCTCCTTAAGAAAAGGATGCAACATCTCCCACAATGTTTGGCGCAGCAAGATGGTGCAAAGCCAGACCCAGTTCTATTGTGACAAACTATGCTAACCTTACTCTTCCATAAATGCATGCCTTATATTTCACATCAATGTTTAATAAGTGTTTACTTCTACTTTGTTAGCGGGCATGTTTTCAAGTAAAGAAAAGAAATCATATGTTTTATTATGAGACATGGCTCGTATGTTGATGAAAGCATCTTGTAGGGTTTTTCAAGACAATAAAACAGGAAAAATGAACTGATGTGAGTGAGATTTCTATCAACAAAACCGAATTCTATGACGACCGAAACAATTTTATAGCAATGAAGAAAAGAAATGTTTAACGGAATGGCCGTTTAAGCTTGACTGCATAGTTTTAAAAAATGGACCATTAACTCATAGATATTCATTTAATCTTATATTACTTTGATTAATGAGGCTGAGCTGTATCATTTATAGAACATCATGGTTTTTTTGGGTGAGATGAAATTAGGATGAAAGAAATCTAAATTCAATCTTACCACTTGGCCAGACTGAATGTCGTAGAAGCGTTCAATTAACTGCACCGATGTACTTTTACCACAGCCACTAGAGCCGACAAGAGCCAGCGTCTGACCAGGTGACACAGAAAATGTTAACCCTTGCAACACTTTGACGGCTTGGCGATTTGGGTAGCAAAACTCCACCTCTTTGAAAGAAACCTCAGCTTTGTAGTCACCCTGATTAAGGCAAAATAAGCAATGTGCAATTCAATGCAAGTATGGAGAGATTTGCCATAATAAAAAGAAAATGAAACTGAGACTGGTTATTCTTTGCACATACAAACAAAAAAAGGTAAGGTTTCAACTGCAATGCTTAAAAATGTGATGTAGCAGCCATAAATTACAGAAAAGTGTCAGCACAACAAAGTGGTTATGTATAAGACTGTTTTACAAGATTCTACTTATTAAAATAGGATTAATGGCTTCATTTCATCAACTTCTACGATTTGCTACAAATAAGCACCAAATTGAAAGGCCAGCCATTTGAGATCAATCTGTGTGGATTTGGAGTCATGGTCATGATCTTAGTCATAAATATTTCTACTTAAAAGAAGTTCCTCTTTATTTAACAATTGGATATTTCACATACTTTAAGCTTTTTTCCATTTGGATTGGTGTAATCTATTGATGGCTCTGAGTCAACAATCTGAATGATACGCTTTGCTGAAGTTTGAGCTTTTCCTACATCTGGTGCAAAAGCTGTTGCATTTCCAAGACCCATAGCTCCAAAAACAATGGCACTGAATACTCTGTGTAAAAAGGTATAAATAAATTTCATGTTTTATTCTTATAAATTGTGCATGTAAAAAAAAAAAAGAAAAGTGATAGGCCTATAGAGTTAATTCTTCAAAAAGTGATAAAACTTGAGCTGAAACAGTTGAGTGACATTCATAAAAAGACAAGGATTTCACTTGTTTGTTTGTTTTTGGAGTTTTAGGGATGTTTTCAACCTATAGGGTCATCTCAGCGCCCAGGATTTCAGTATTCAACATGAAACATACAGTAAAAATCAATCAACAACAAAAATTTTTAATTCTGCATTTTGTAGCTTCTGTCATGTTTTTTGTTGCTTCGATTTTCCATTGCTTTCTTTTTACCATTGAATGAGGGTAAGAAGGCTGACTAAAAAAAATGTTCTCATTTGTTTTCATTTCTACATGGCATTGTGGTTGAGTGGTTGACATTTGACCGCTGATCAAGAGGTTTGAGGTTCAACTTTCGGTCTGAACGCATATTTGACATAAAGTTTGTAGGAAAGACTCTTCTTTAAAAATTTTTCTCACTACACCCACATTTAAAATCTTTATCCCTCCTTCTGTTTAACACCACCAATACTGAGATAAACCTCTTGGTTGCAAGGAAACTTTATCCTTAATTATTTAATTCCCACATAAAGGCAATTTTTTTTCCCCTAAAGGTACAATTACTATGGGAATTGCTTAATGCACCAGTCAGTATTCAACAGCAAGTCAGTGAAAAACAGCCCAGTGTTATGCTAGTTTTCATTGTATTGTCAGACCTCAATCACTCTCAATCAACAACCATCAATATTTATCTATTTTCAAGTTCTTCATTAGCACTGTGCATGGTGTTCAACAAAATCTAGTCAAGTCAAAGGTATTTAACAACATGTGTATTTGAAAAAATAGGTCCAAGGCCAAATGCTAGGCCCTCCTCCAATATTGTCATGCCATACAGACAGCATTTTCATGCTTTCATAACCCTTTGTCAGCCCAATAATGATATAAAAATTTCCAGAGCCATACTAGTTTCAGTCTTTTTCTTCTGTCAGTCTCCAAAATCCCATCCCATCACCTTTCCGATTCATTCTTAGTGTCACCCTCTGACATCATTCCCCTCTAAAAAAAAACCACATTATGATGAGAATATATTGTAGTCATTTGAGCATAGGCTCACAATGCCAAAACATAACTATTTCAGATTATTTCTGCCTGGTAATCCTATGATAGTTAGGATCTGAGTACCTGGTCCTATCAGAGATGGACAATAAATTTGAAGGTCCCATGTGAAAGATGCACATTTAAAAGAACATTTAGCAGTGGAAATTATAGAAGGAAGGGGCTGGTAAGCCACTGCCCTGGCAAAACTAGTTTCTATCCTTCATTCTTCCCTTCCATTTTTCTTTTACCAGCCCTTAGGCCTAAGGCTCTACTTCATCAGGAATGGCATCTGGCATTAATTCAAGGGCTCTGAGGTGGTGACACCTGAACAGGATAAGTCGGAGAAGAAGAAGGCTCTTTATAAATAGAAATACAGTTGGCCAACATTTGAAGCACAGTTGCTTTTTCAAATAATGGGAGATGTGGGGCAGCAGTTAAAACATTCAAGAAACCATAGCTTTTAACGTGAAATTAAAGCAAACTTACTCCTACATTGGTACAACATTCAGCAGCCTAAAGAATAATAAAAGGACTTACAAGAACACTTCGTCAAACTCCATTTCTCCCTCTTCAATCATATAGGCTCCAAAAACAAAAGAAGCTGCGTAGGCAAAGTAGATGATTGACTGAGAAAAAGAATACACTATGCCAACCACATGAGCATTCTTTAATGCTGCTTTGTAAGGAGTCTCCAAGTTTTCCATATACAAGGCAAAGAATTTAGGCTCCTTCGTAAGGGATGCCACTGTCCTTATATTTCCAACACTTTCTACAGTTACCTGAAAACATTTATGAAAAGTAATAGAAAATAATTGCTGGATTGATACAGATATTAAACAAAAGATTACCTGATACAGAAAATGTTTTAAAACCAAGTAAAAGGCACTACATGAAAGCCATGGGTTAGGATTATTTTGGTGGTCGTATGTAATTATACTGATGTTCATTTTGAGAAACATGCAAGGTGGTCTTCATCTTAAACTGCAAGGTTTTGTTTGTTTTTTTATTTAAGGTTGACCTCCCGAGGACATTACTGTAGAAATTTCCTTGTAAAAAATATTTCCATAGAAATAATATCTTGCTGTCATCCACTTCATCTTTCTTCCTGCTTGAGCAGGTTGTTGTTATTAAGTTCATAATTATAATTTTTATCATAATTATTACAATATATCATCATTATTATTGCTACTATTATCATCCAATCAGCAAATAATATACATTTGCAGATCAAGTTTTAATCAAAATGAATTTTTTCTTCACTGAGTTTATCCCATGCAGACGTCACTGGGTTGTTTTTTTTCCATCCTTGATTTTTTTCTTTCATTCATTAATTTATTCATTCATTCCTGTTGATGTATGACATTCATGACCGCACCAAATTTCTCTTACGAGACAATAAAATTCTGATTCTGATTAAATCTCACCTTGCCAGCACCCTCAAGGGCTTCCTTGTTTTTTCCTGTCTGCCCGGCCATGAGTTTGACTTCCATGAAGCCACCAAGAACAATGAAAGGCATGAATCCTAAGATCACAAGAGTCATCTTCCAGCCATACACAAAGGCAATGACCAAAGCCGTGCCCATGTTAGCAATGCTCATAAAAACTCCTCCCAGACGAGCCCCTGTAACCTATGTCATGTAAAAACATGCTTTATTTCAACCATGAGAAAAGTCCATATGATATGCAAAAGTGAACAAAATATTAATTCTACCAAAGGCATAAAATGGTGCAAGACATTAGATCAGTTAAAAAAAAAGATCTTTCACAAAATTAGGAGATGATTTTTCAGCTCTTCATTTTGAAGTCTACGTCAAAACCCTCCAAACATGCCACTTAGGAGATTGGAGCATCTTGCTTTTCATGCTTTACGGTAACTTTAGTATGTAAAGCCAGAATTGATATTTCTATTTGTATATGGCAAGTGGACCGCTTTTTGTAGACATGTAGGGTCCCTTTGATAATATAGGCCTACATTAAAAACAAGGTTTGATAAACCTGAGTCTGAAAGTTAAACTGCCTTCAGAGAAATTAGAAATTTAAAATATTGTAACCATCCAAATGTATAATATACAGAGTCCGTCAAAAATGCATACACACATCAGGAGGAGAAAAAGATAAATGAAAATTTGGTATTGAAATATTTTGTAATTCTTGTAAGTTTTCTTATTTTTGATGTGAGTATAGATCTACATTTTTTCACTTGTAACCTCACAATGCCTTATATTACAAGTTTTCTTTTCTTGATTTGTGTATACATTTTTTCACTTGTATTAATCGCAGGATGACTGAAAAACCTGTTTAAATAATATTTTGCAATTCTTCCATCCCTGATGCGTGCTTACCTTTTTAAGGCGTACTCTGTAATGTAATATAATAAAAGGGGCCTATATGATTTATATTTATGTGTTTTCTGTAATTTAGATCTTCTCACTTCTCACCTTACTTTTACTCTTATTATATTTTTACATGACTTAAGAATGTGTCAATTTTACAATATCTTTATTGAACTGTACTGTTTTTATTATAATTCTATTATCAGAGCTGCCAAGTGCCATGGAATTTCCATGTACTGAAACATCTTAATCTTACAGGTCATCCACATCTACATTCCATAGAGACTGTTTGGAGTGAAATAGCCAACCAGAAGTTTGGAACTTAGATGTGGATAGAAAACTGCAGGATAGCGGTTAAACTCGGCAGTTAAACCGGCAAATTTTCTGGCCGAATGATTTCAACATCTTTGTCTTTATAGTGATGGGTTGGAAAGAGGGGGAAGGCCGTTTTAGAGTGTTGTGTGGCTTTGGACTGCCATCGGGATCTGCCCCATGTGCTGTGGAGCTGCCTCAGATCCTTAGTCTAAATGCTAGCAGGGTGGCGGAAAATCGCCTCCGTGAAGATGTGGTGCGTTGGAATGGGATCAGTTGTCAATGGCAGCTTGACAATTTGTCCAATGGCATGCCTACATCAGCCCTATAAAACTTTTCTGTCTTGGTAGTTGCCAAGAAGAAAAAAAAAAAGAAAAAAAATTAACATA
>JAOXNP010065562.1:0-10667 GCA_028571245.1 Chromodoris orientalis
AGCACTGACACAGATACATTCAGTGGACATGAACTTATACACATATAACAATGGATCTGCTACAAAAGTGATGTAACTTAAGATAAATTCAACAATACATCTCGGTATCTGACAAAGTGCACAAAGACCCAGTGGAATCGTTCACTACAGATCAACTAAAAGCAAAACATTTCTGACTGCTGGGAAGAAATTACATTAGAAGAGATTCTTACATCTATTTCAGATTGGAAAGAAGAGACTTAGGACTGTTACAGTGCGAAGCATGGGCTCCACTGATTATTTAAAACTCTAACGTAAATTGATGATTTTGCAGTGCAGGTTTTGATATTGATGATTTTGACAACTTCTTACATTTTTCCTTGTAACTTAAAACTTAAATTGTTTACATTCATCATGAACTTTTCCAGGTCTACCCTAAATTAATTCATGTATGTTTGCTGAAAATTTCATTACGATCTATTTGGCCAATTCTTAGATAATGTGAGCTAAAGTTCAGGCTGTTTTTTTTTTCACAACCTGATATATATATATATATATATATACATACACAAAGTTTCCTTGAGCAAAAATAATACAACTTATAAAAGCTTCAGGTGTTGCCCTCTCTTTAAGTACAAAAGATGAAAGGATACTATTTTGTCCGATGAAACCATGGACTATGTACAGCACCCAATCAGTATGCACACAATTCTCAAAGTATTTCAGCAAGTAATTGTTCCACACAAACTTTCGGTTAGGTGTGTTCTTCACTCCATGCAGCATTTTCCCTGTTATAGTATAAAATAATATGTAATTATTAGCAATAACTTTTAAAACTCAATTACAAATAAAACATTGTTGCTGTAAATTGTTGCTGTTCATTAAAGAAAGCCCCATTATTGTCAAGTTTCAAAAAGGTAAAAAAAAAATAATAGTAAAAAGTCTTGTAGGTGACTGAAATAAAATATGTTAAACTAAGAAACATAATGTTTTATTAGTAATTAGGATAGTTCATAATATGATACAGATAGATAGCTATCCCATCAGTTTTGTAGTTGGAGCGGTCCTGTATGCATTTCCCACTATCTCCCTCCATTGAGTTGTTTGGGAATTCAATTCTAAAGCCGTAATCCATCCTGGCGGGGCCAGAAACTGACCTGTCAGTATACACCTGGTTGTATTTTTTTGACCTTCTGAATGTGGAGAAGCTATTTTAATATATTGCCACAGGGTTATCGACGAATTAAAACTAAAACTTGGCACCCATGGAGTCAATATTTGTACTTATCGTCTGCTTCCATCAATTCTGTACTGTTTTTGGAACTGGAAAATCAATGTCCCCTTTCCGTTTTATGTCGCAAAGTAAGAAGAGCAGTGGATTTGACAGCAGCAAAGTAAGAGACACATCTTTTCTCTTTGCTGATGTATGATTTCAAATTTCTGCATTTAGTACTTTTTGTGTAACAAATGAAAATAAACACCTCAGTCTGATAATTGCAAGATGAGCCATCAACAGTGACCGGTAAAAAGGGAAAGTCTCGCCACGTCAATGTTACCATGCCCTGATGCAGACAGTGTGTGATTGTTACGGACCATTCGATTGGTTGTTAATAACTAATTCACGAGTCCCTTATCGTTTTCTTGCTATTTACCTTTGTTGAGTTTGTAGGAAGATGATTGATGCATAAAAGGAAAAGTTGGTATGGTTTAATGTAACAATGTGACAAACTGAGATAAGAAATTGAGTTGTCTTATGGAAGCCTCTTCTGGGACCATGATTTTGGTCTACGTAGCCAAACTGGCAAGGGAAACAATTTTCCTTTCCTTTCTCTTTCACTTAGTGCAGCTCTTCAGAGCCTTTCTTTCTCGGATTGCTCCGAAATGGTGTTGGTGTCGGAGATTCCTTTGATTCTTTGGGGAAATCCAAATCAAAGAAATCTTCAGAGATGACTGAACAGATGGTGATTGGTAAATCGTCACACAAAGGAACGTACATCAACTCGAAATTGAAAGGTGCCTTAATAGGGAAGATATAGTGTGTCAAAGTTCGGAACTATCATGATGTGTTTCTGAAAGAAACAGAATTTAAATTAATGAGTTATGTTGCACCTGATATTTCAACCAAATGTACATAAATAAATAAATGATTCCACATACCCTTGTCTTTTTCCTTTTTCACAGGCCCTGGCATGAAAGACAGTGGCACATCAGGTAAGTTCGCCAAGTCAGAAATGGCCATATCTCTGAATTCATTTGACAGTTGTACATCATCACTCAGTGACTGCTCCAAAAAAGACTTATCTGATCCATCTTCCCACAAGGAGTCAAGTCTACTCGATGAACGCCTTTGCTGCATTTCGTTGTGAAGAAAACTTTGAGAACTATTCCAGCTTGAATCACCATAATAGCTAGTAGTTTGAGAATTCGTGTTTGTGGAAGCAATTTGATGTGCACTTACCACTGATGTCATGTTGTATTGAAGGGAGTGGGTAAGATCATAGCTATAGCTGTCAAAAAAGCATGCATAAGAAAGAATGATGTAGCATAACAGAGCCTTCTGGTCATAACATAGGGTGTAAAATGAGGAAATCTGGTGCATAGTTATTAATGAAAGTTTTCTTTCTGTCATTACTTATTTGCACTTTCATATCGTGGCCATCATCAGGAGGTTCTGATTAGATATTTGGACTTATAATAGATCTATGTTTAGTATGATGTAGCATGCAAATCACAACTAACCAATACATATGATATACAAACATTATGCATTATGAGGGGGAGGGGGGCACATTTTTAGTACCTGTATCAATTTTCAGATTTTGTCATTTTGGGAAGATTCAGGTAATGCAGATAGAAATAAATAAATTGCTTGTATCATTTTCATAATGGTCTAGGCTTATGAACTAAAATGTTTATAACATCCAGGGCTGCCACTCAGCTGAGAAAAAAACATCTGAAAACTGTGCGCGGCAGCAACGCATGAGTCATTGCTTTCTGATTATGCAAGCTCTAAATTGACATCATGTGTAGCTCAAACACATTAAAAAAAATAAAAAAATCAGATGAAGTAGTTCAGATGATTGTGATAGCATTAGCAAAGTCCAAAGAGGAAGTATATACAGAACAGTATGAGAATCTAAATATACTCCCCGGCACTAGAAAGTTTCCACTTCTTTAAATCACTGTAGCTATAAAAATATTTAATACACAACTATAAAAAATGGCACACACATAGATAACTATGTTTAAAATACTAGCACAATTTTACTTGTGAATCAGTCACTTACTTCGATTTGATTTGATGGTACCCTAGAAACAAAGTTTCACAAGTCAATAGCGAGTGTGACCGCCTTTTGAATGAATGCAGGCATTGCATCTTCTGCGTATGGATCTAACCAATCTTTGAATGAGATGTTGGGGAATCAAATTCCATTCCTTGACAAGTGCTAACTGTAGTCGATATGAGTTGATGACGTCATCACGAGCATTAACTCTTCAACCCAATTCATCCTAAAGATGCTCTATTGGTGACATATCTGGCGAGTACGTAGGCCAAGGAAGAATGTTAAAATGTTGCTGTTCAAGGTAATCCATGTTAATTCGGGCAACATGAGGACGAGCATTGTCCTGTTGAAAAGTGTGCACTATACTGGTTGTCTCTGAAAAATGGCATTACATAGTTCTGTGAAATATTCCTGTATGCACCTGCATTAACAGTCCCATTCACGACAACTCAGTTCTATGATTAGCTGATATCGCACCCTATACCATCACACTTCCACCTCCCCATCTGTCAGTTTCATAAATGCAGCAACGAGCCATCCTTTCTCCTTAACGTCTCCATACTCTAGCAGGACCATCATTGCGGTTGACACAAAATCGAGATTCATCTGAGAATACTACTCCTTCCCAATGAGGTAACGTCCAACAAACATCATGTCTCGCCCAGTTAAGTCTAAGCTGTCGATGGACCTCCGTTAATCATGGTCCAAGAAATGGCCTGCTTGATCAAAGCGCAAAAAATGCAATCTTCCTCAAACTGTTCTGTCACTGATAGCTATTGCACTTCATTTAGCTGTCTTGTTGAGGAAGCTGCTGTTGCGAAATGATCATGTAAATGTCGCAGTCGTAAATGCTGATCTCGCTGTGCATTGGTGACCCGTGGTAAGCCCTGCCTAGGTCTGTCAGCTGTAGATTCAGTTGTGTGATAACGATCTCTAAGATTATCTATAGCCGTGTGCAAACAATTAAACACTCTAGCAACTCTTCGAGAAGAATATCCGGCTTGCAACATTCCAAGCGCCCTTTCACGCTCAGTAGAACTTAAAAGAGACATAATGTTGATGCTTGTTATTCAAAAGAAAACAACAATAAAGTTTCAACTTGTTTTTCCAGCTATCATAATGAAAATGAGCTGGTTTAAAAAAAAAAGACACAAAGTTTTATCACATAAAACACATGTTTGGACAACAATCTCAAAATTGCGTGGGTGGCACATGCAAACATCATGAATACTCATATCATCACAAAAACCCTTGTACCATAACCACCATACCCATAGCAAGTTGTGTGCTAAATTGTGTTCACTAACACTTGCGACACAGTTAACCAAAATATAGTGGAAACGTTTTAATGCCGGTAAGAATGCGTATATGAACATACCAAAAGAGGCATGAAAAATGCTTCAGAGAAATCACAGCTGAGTTCTTAACAAATACATCTTTAACATATTCTTAGAAGGCTGGAAGACACCAGAGGAATGGAGCAGAGACATACTTACACCCATTTGAAGGAGCAAAAGTGATTTTCAGAACTTAAACAATTACAGGGGTGAAAAGCTGATCTGCCACAGCATAAAGATATTAGAGAGAGTAGTGGAGGATAGGCTGGGAAGAAAAGTGAAGGTGTGTAAACAGCAATGTGATTTCATTCCTGGAAGAAGTGTAACAGATGCGCTGTATGCTTTGAAAATATTAATGGAGAAGTAAATAAAGGGCAAAAAAGAGTTAAGCTGTGCTGTTTTGATTGATCAGGAGAAGGCCTGTAACAGGTAACCAGGAGAGGAACTATGGTATTGTGTGAGGCAGTCAGAACTGGCAGAGAGATATTGATAACAATCAGATGCAGAGAGGATGGAAGGATGAATTTGAGGTGATAGTTGGGTTACACTAAGGATCAGTTCCTAGCCCCTCCTTTTCATAATTTGATGGACAGGATAACAGATGAAATCAGACAGGAAACCCCATGGTCAAAGGTTTGCTGATGACATCGTGGGGTGTTTTGGGAGAGGCTGTTTCCTTTGAGGATGGCTATTTTGGAGAAACCTTTTTTTGCTGACTTTGTGAATGGGTTGGGAAAATAGTAGTATTAGTAGGGACGACTGACTGGGTTTTTTTAATGCCGTGTCAATATCATAATCAGAATCTTTGAAATGATCATTACATAACCCTGAATGAGCCAAGGGCTGCCATTACGGATCTATATTCTCATCCTTACTGTTAACATTCCTGACCCATTACTGACAAATTTCAGACCTAGAAAATGGGAATCTGACAAATGAAATAAATAAACTTATATCTAAGAGATTGAAGACAAGGTTGTGTGGACCACAAGGTGGGTTAAAGTGTTATGTAGGATGGGAACCCAATGAAGCCCTAACTTAGACAAGACAAGATAAATTATTTGTTCTCTCTCTCAATCTCTCAGATTTGAGTGAAGTAAGTCATATCATAATATAATTACATATATGTAAGTAATGCAAGGTGTCTAATCTGTGACAGGTAAAGAAACATTTGCATGGGTGCGTTTAAGTAAGTGTGTGCATGTGTGTGTGTATGTGTTTCAGTCAGGAAGACAAAAAGTAATCGATACATGTGGATTCAATGGCTTTTGCCATTACATCTTTCACTAGACAACTGAAAAAACAAACAAAAACAACAACAAATCTTTTGTGAAATTTGAATAATTCCTGTATATTATGTAAAGCTCAACAAAATGTGGCTGCAATTTACTGCAGGGGAAGACCAGCGCAACTGTAACTAAACTGATCTACAACTCGGTAAGGTTCTCAAAGTAAGCCCACACTATAATCTCTAAAACTAGACCTTTAGGCTACTTGTTGATTAAGGAAGAACTAAAGTATACCGAAGTAAAGAGTATGTACACATGAAAACGTCTCTGCGAGTCCTTGTTACCATGGGCTTTACAGCCAAAAATAGTGCATGTTTTTACCGTTGTAATGTAAGGTAAACAAACCAACTAGCCAGTCAGATGCCCGCAGTATGCTAGCATGGGAATTGATCAAATTCCCATGGGTGAGTGGGATGTTGGGCCTCCATTTTATTATAAGCTCCTTGGGTGGGTTGCACAGTAGGCCTATGTGTTGCAGAAAAATGACTATTAAAAATCATCTGCGACTAAAAGTTTCATCCCATGATCAAATCAGATGGCTTTATATCACATGTGATGTCCTTTTATCTGATGGAATTAGTGGGGAATTAAATCTACAATGGCAAAAAGTGTTTTAAAAGTGAGGTGTTCTTACAACTGGTTTTCTTGTAAGCAGTGAGCACTGTATTGCCATCCCTCACTTGTATGGATTGCGGAAGATATATGGTATAAATGATGATCATCTGCTTGTGAGTCTCTAGGTGTTTTATTTCATCATTTCAAATGTAAGTTCCACATCAGAATGACCTTAGTTTGTTATGACAAAAGAGAGTCTTTCTTTTTTGTGGGAAATTGTTTTTGTCACAGATGATAACGTTTAACACATCGATCATGAATGTGCTTCTCTTCATGCAGAATTTATTTGTTTCATGCCCACTCCAACTTAGGTAAGACTATAGCTGACTTAATTGAATAAACCAAACAAGTATGACAAGTCCAGAAGGAAAATAAAGAAAAAGCAAAAAATTAGAAAAGGCAGGAAATAAGACAAATGAATTTAACAACTGCTCTTTGGATTCCACAGTTATAAATACCATCAGTTGGGACTATAAAGAAGGATGAAAAAAAAGCTTTCGCTTTTCTACAGTTGGCTCTCTTCAAAAGTGACAATCACACCTTCATTTTATGAGTTTACTTGATAAATAAAAAAAAGGGAGTAAAAGAAATTAAAAAAGAAGAAGAAAAGAAACCTTACAACACATACAACCTGGACATGGATGAAATATGAGATATGTAACAAAACTATCTGAATGATGTTAAAAGCTTTCTGAATGTTTCATTTTAAAATACTTGGCAACAGTCAACTCCTATAAAGAAAAGCTTAACTTTGAAATAGACAATAGCCTACGTGACATGCTGTCACTGTCCTTATATATATGCTTGACAACTCTCATGCAACTGCAATCACACTTAAGTTATTCAGATATTATAAAACAAGAATTTAAAGACAAAAGAAAAGGATATACCTGAAGTAGAAATTGCTTGACAGATCAACACTCTGGAACATCTTAACGTATCTGAAAAATGTCATCAATACATGTATACTATGTTAGCAACACAAATTACACTACTGTACCTCTATACCTCAGAGATGCCATTCTCAAATTTTCAAAAAGGAGGAAAAAAGGGGGAAGATTGCAGTGAGGTGAAGCGCGGGTCAGGGAGGAAAATTCTGAAAAATTGAACAAACTAAAACCCATTTCTGAATAAAGTAAATATAAAATAACATACCTTGTAAGTACTGCCATGTTTGCATAAGTGAAGGGTTGTTTTGGTGGGAATTGGAAGATATTTTTAACTGAAGTGGCGATAGCGGATTTCTGCTGAATAGCGGAAGAATGGCATCTCTGATACCTCTATAAAGGGCTAAAGCATGCAATTCCTGATCTTCCATTTAAAGGCACATAGGTGGTTGCCCAGTTTTATGTACATCTTATGCATGGCGAAAGATGTTGAAGCCAACATCTTTGTCAAAGACCTACGGCTAAACTTTGTGAAAAATTTATGTAACTGGAAAAATGATCTAAAGAAATGTAACAATTGGTGACAAAGTCAGTGCGAGACTAGCCAAATTGAGTGCTACCTTTGGAATTTGACATAAGACATTTCCCAAGATCAAATGCACTGAGCCATTATCCTCATAGTTCTGCTTAAGGCTGTAAAATGTACATCATGCAAGAAGGCTTCAATATTTTTCACATCACATGCCTCCAAAGAATTCTAGAATCAAATAGCAAGGTAAGATTCCAAATACTGAGGTAATCACTCATGCTAACCTGGCCATTCATACCCTCCTGATGTCATCACAGCTTCATTGGGCCAGACATGTCGTTTACATGTCAAACAATTGACCACCTAAGAGACTGCTCTTTGGTAAGCTACAGAAAGCAAATACTTCAAGATGGCCCAAATAAAGCCTCTATAAAGTCCTTATACATCAGCCAGAGCTTTTATGAGCAATCAATCCAAGACAGAGGAGACTGGCAATCAGCTGTCTGTAACCATGCATACTTTCTCACAAGGGCGGATGTAGTTTTCTGTGCCTAGGGGGCACTTTAAAAAATGGTAATAAAAAAACAATTACAAATCCATGAAGATGACGTTACAAACACGTTTTTGTTTACCTTTACATTTTTAGAGGAACTGAGCTCTTCCGGTCTTCAGGAATGCAAATCCATTGATGGCTTTGGTTTACAGTATCTATGCTCCTTATTAAGTCCCTATGAACTGACATTACCATTAAAGCATTCAGTCAGTCCTATCCTAATGTTTTGGACATACGTCTTTTTTTGTTTCAATGTGCTGAAAGTTCTCTCACTTTCAGCAAAAGAAATGGATGGGCCTTTGTGTTGTCAGTTATATCTGAACAATATTCTGTAACTGATGTTTCCTTGCAACTAGGCAAACACCGTTATCATATGAAGGTGTATTTCATCATGACCTAGCCAGCTCATGCTTACCACAACATTTTAAGCAATCCAGAACTGGATCTGACGCTTTGCGGTTCTTTGTGATACCATTAGTATGCTCTATTGCCAATGACTGATCCGTGTAGGATTGATGACAGGGAGAGGGGGAGAACTAATGGGTATGATGAAGAGGAGAAAAGTTGACATCCTGTGTGTGCTAGAGACTAAGTGGAAAGGGAGCAAAGCCAGGAACATCAGAGAAGGTTTCAAACTCATCATGGTGTTGATGGAAAAAGAAATGGAGTAGGAGTGATAAAGAAGGAGAAGTATGCAAACAACATATATTAGAAGTGAAGAGAATATCAGATAGACTGAGGTGGGTGAAGTTTGAATTAAAAGGTAAGATACTAAATGTCATTAGTGCATATGTCCCTCAGATGGGATGCCCAGTAGAAGAGACAGATAACATTTGGATTGAATTGGACAATTTCATGCTACCCATACCAAAGGAGGAGAGGTTGGTGAAGTAAACAAAGGGGATGAGGAGGTAATGGGATAATATGAACTGAAAGATCGGAATGAAGAAGGACAAAGAGTGGTGGATTTTGCAAAATGAATGGAAATGGCAATAGTAAACACAGATGGAGGAGGAACACTTGATTACATATAAGAGTGGAGGAAGATGCTCACACTCATAGATCAACAGTATATACTTTGCAAGACGGGCAATGTGAAGAAGATAGGAGATTGCAAAGTGAAACCAGGAGAGAGTGAACACAAAATGTCATATTGTGCTATATATAAGTTGCACATGAAGGTGGGAAGAAGTAAAAGAGTGGTAGTTGGGCCCAAAATAAGATGGTGAAAGTTGAATGAAGACTACTGAAACTGAGGGAGAAGGTAAAACAAGCAGCTGAAAATGACAAGGAGATATTCAGAGATCGGTCGGCTACAACAAATGCAATAAGAGAAATTGTAAGAAAAGTCCTTGGAATGACATCTGGTAAAAGGAAAGAGCACGAGGACATTTGGTGGTGGAATGAGGATGTGCAGGATATGATTAGGATGAAGAAAATGGCAAAAAAACAGTGGATAGTCAGAGAGATCGGGCAAGTGACAGCAATGTAGGGAAGCAAATCAGAAGACAAAGAGAGCAGTTGCAAAGGCCAAAGAGGAGGCATATGAACAACTATATGAAAAGCTAAATACAAAGAAGGGGGAGAAAGACCTATACAGATTGGCCAAATAGAGAGATCATAACGGAAATGACATACAGCAAGTAAGGGTAATAAAGGATGCTGAATGATGTGTCTTAACTTGTGAGGACAAAGTATTGAACAGATGGAAGGAATATTTTGAGAAATTCATGAATGAAAAAAAATTAAAAGAGACATTAGGGATGATGAAGTGGGAGAAGTGGATAAGGTTAAAGACCCAGTCAGTAAGGTGGAAGTGAGAGTGGCTTTGCGAAAGATGAAAAAGGGAAAGGCTGTTGGACCAGATAAAATACCATCAGAAGTATTGAAATGCTTAGGAGAGATTGCAGGCAAGTTTCTAACTTATTTGTTCAACAGAATTTTAGAGGTGAAACCATGCCGGAGGAGTGAAGAAGAAGCATACTTATCCAAATTTTTATGAATAAAGGCAATGTGCGGTTCATGTCAGGAAAAAGGACAACAGATGCTCAGTTTCTTTGAGATTATTAATGGAGAAGTATAGAGAGCATAGCTGCCCACCCCTCTCTGCTACTATTAGGGACAGCCTTCCTCAAAATCAGGGACATTGACTAATTATCAGGGACACCTTACACACAATCTCTTTGTAAAGTTA
>JAOXNP010066673.1:0-16598 GCA_028571245.1 Chromodoris orientalis
GTGGAGAGAGTGTACATCCAGGGATGGTCTGTCATCTACGCATCCCTCCATCGCGGTGTTGTCATATAAGGCTCTGTCCCTACTCATGGTGGAGCTTGCGATGTCGGTGAAGAACTTCTTCTGTTGATCAGACATCCTGACAAAACTTGAGGCGAATCGTGTCAGTCTGGGATCCATGAGTGGTACTGTTGCAGGTAAGTCTCTACCGGTCTCGCCCGATGATACGCTGTCCATGAAACACTTATATGCCGTTGATTGCAACAACTGATCGGCTCTTGATGTGCTCAACAGACCCGACTTCAACGTACGTGATATCTTACTAGAACACTCCCTCACGTGCATGTCATCGTGGTCCTGGCGGCTGGGAATTAATGACCACAGCTTGCCACACTGACGACAGCAAGACTTCAGCATGACCTTGACAATAGAATTAACGGCAGCAATGTCAATCAGGTTCGTGTTCAGACAGGCCTGACAATGTCTCTTGGGTGGAGGTGGAGCACACTCGTCACCATCATCACGTGATCTCGAGGTGGGTAGGCTGTCACTCTCTCTGTCCGGACATATGAATGTTCTGACCAACTTCATGGGTTGGAGTGCCATGGTAGACATGAGGCAGAATGATATGTAGATGTGGCGTACGGACAAGTAATAATAGCCATGAATTTTGAATGTAGTGCAGAATGTAGATTCATGTATTAGTGATATATCTCGATCCTACATCCAATTTGAATTCAAATCTTGTACTAGTCAGAATCACATTCAACACGCATGTGTTTGTCTCAATTTTACATTCATGTTGAATGTGGATTCATGTACTAGTTTTGATTTCACATTCAACACGAATGTGGATTCATGTACTAGTAGTACACAAACCCACTATATAAAGGTGCCCACTTTTGCCACGGGTGCTCACTATTCCCGAATGATGCATCATCGGGAACACCTCTCGACATCAGTCTGCATCACCATGAGCAAATGGCAATGATAAAGATTGACTCACTGCTGCCGAAAGGGAATAATGTTCACTTCTGCACCACAGCAGAGTCTATTCAGAAGTGTGTGACTGGAAGACTTCACGGTAGACTGCCCTTCAAAGCCTACAACATATTTTCATACGACGCATCCACTGGTGTGTTTACAGCAGACAGCTACGTGGCGGGTGATAACAAACGGTGCGCAGAGATAAACAACAGATTTAAGCTGTGGGATAAGAGAGAGGCAGACGTGCTTTTGAGGACTTCTCTCAAGTTCTACTCTCCAGTGGAACTGCAAGGTCGGCGAGCCTACATCGCACCTAGACGGTATTCTCGGTGCAAAGTTCGGTCACGAGAGGAGACCGTAAACATTGCCTTGATCAGTATAGACACCTTCAACGAAGCCATTCAGACAGAAGTGTGGTACGTTCTCCTACATTACCCCAAAGACGGACACAGATCACATTTTGTGCTGGGACATTCATTGTTACACATTCAGGGGTTAACGAAGACAGTACTACCGGTGTCACGACAAGATTATCACCAATACCAACCAAACCATGGACGGCCCAAGCATAAGAAGGGCCATCGAGTCAAGGACGCTGAGGTCTCTGTTCTCGGGTCGACTTCTGAGCAATCTACCGAGAACTGATAACATTATCTATCACTCTGACCTACGCAGTACGTTCAACCGGGTGTTCAGACGTGTGAGAGGTTTGAGTGGACGACCCCTCCTATTTGAGAATACTGCTGCTATCATGAGAACCTTTCAAATAGCTGATGCAGTCGACATTGATTTGACCGGCCGTAGACGTTACTTTGGAGACGAGTGGACCGTGGACTGGGCTGTGTTCGTACCTCCCCTTAAACTAATGGAGACTGAAGGACGTCCACTCAAGTTTGACATCCCTCAGAGGCTGAGTGACGAGAAGGTGGATGCGGCTATAGTGATCATCAGATACATCTGTAAACAGGGCTGGAACCGATCACTTGAGGTGGCTTACGCTCTGTTGTCGACCGACTCGGAGAGTCTGTCCATACCATTTGGTGTATTGTAAAAATAAAGCTTCTCTGATTGATATTGTCGGTTGTTCATTATTTGTACGATATCATTCACGGTGCCTGTTGTGTATTTGTTCTGTCTGATGGTCGTAGCTTATTTACATCAGTAGACATCTCGCATGTCCGAACGATGATGAGACTACCCCTGATTCTGGTTGTCGTCTACGCCTGGTGCACGGTAGGCGTGCTCGGCTACATCAATAATTTTAGATTTAAACACAGCAATGTGTTCACCGGAAACGTGCTGCCGTTTAAGGCCATAATATCAGGTACCTACTATCTGGACATCAAAGGCACTCCACAGCTCGCCTACGTCAGCGGGGTGAGAAACAAAGACATCATCAACGCGGCTTCGCTGATCACTACGGGCCTGCCCGTAGTATGTTACGGCGACACGGCTGACATGATTGCGTCGCAAAATGCACAGACGCACAAGGATCTGAAGAATAAACTAGTAAACCTGGCTAAGGTGGCCGATGGCACAGACCAATCCATGGTCCGAAGCCTGTTGGCAGGTTGGGGGCCATACATCCCAATAAAGGACAGCTATGACTGCAAAGAGATTGATATGGTCGCGTCTGTTAACACTACCGGTGGATATACATTTCAGGTGACAGCTGAGTTTAACGATTACAAGCCTATCATCTTTATGGACTCCCTGGGAATGGGTATGTTTAGCTACAAGCGATCGTACGCGTCCAAACATTCAGGGCATGCGTCCGGCAATCCAATCAGGTTCTGCGGCGGGTCTGCGTACACCGGTGAAATGTTTACGATCGAACCTCGTCCAAAATGCCCCATAACGTCCACTGCAACCAACCGTCACCATGGCAGGGCCATCATAACCGTATACAAGCCAAACATTGTTAGCGTCAGACGTAACGTAACGAGGTGCCTGAGTCGAATCACTCATGTCCACGCGTATGAGAACATCTTCGGTACGTCCAGAGACGCATGGAGAAAGACCAGAAATGTGCCTACAGACCCACGTGACTGCCGAGAATGGATTAAGACAAAAGATACCTGTCGGACCTTTATTAGGTTGAGCCAAGAGGAGCTTGACGAACAGGCTGACATTAGTATGTTTAGGTATACCCTGCGGTCGAACTACTACAAGACACACCCGAAGACATGCACATTCACCAAAAAGTTCTCACAGAACCTCGCAGCGACTGAGTACGAGACAACGCCGTACCTAGACTACGAGTACTCAGGTGGACACACTAGTTCGTATGACATGCGGTCAGCCACGCTCTCTGAGGGGTTTATGGAGGTGGGCATGCCTACTGCAACCATGGTCACGCCGTGGGCCAACATCCCAAAAGAGTACCAATACAGTGACTCCTACCAGGTCAATAACGTGACTCTCGTATGGGACGCGTTTGTACCGGATGATCTCTGCCTGTACGTGCCTAGGTTTAGGGGGGACGTTACCTACATCAAGTATAAACACGGTGATTACAACGTGCCTATAGACCCCACCTCAGATGAAGAAAGGTATACCCTGTTCCTGGTGGCAGAGCAGTATGGCGCTTTATTCAACGTAGACAGTGCTCAGGAGATTAAAGATATATCCAAACTCAACTGTATGCCTCACGTCGTTGACTACAACACTAAAGTGTACCAGGTAGGTAGTGATCAGGTCATTGTCGTGACAATGACTGACGACGGGGATTCTAGCAGACATGACAAGAGTCACATACCAGAGGACATGAGACACATCGGAACCGAGGAACAGGTACACGGCGCATACTCGTCGATCCACTATGACTCATCATCCAAGACCGTCCTGGAGACGGAAAAAGACAACGAACTGACTAGTGTAGCCCCTCCTGAAAAGGGTGATAAGAACAAAGTAACCGACTTGGCAGAGCATTTCAACTCCATCAAGAGGGCCAACAGTCCATCTCAACCGGACCCTGTAACTCCACCCGCGCCACCGAATGACCCCACCGCCACCGAGGTTCTGGCGTACATCGATTTCAAGAACACGGAGACGCAGAAACATAATGTCCACGTCAGGGCTGTCCAGAACTGCTTTATCAACCAGCTTGACTGGGACGTGTACACACAGCTGTTGGATGTTAACCCTAGTCGAGCCATCAGCAACAGGATCAACTTCGCCGTTGAGGCCTCCATGGGAGGGAACGGGTTTTACAACGTCAAGAGGTGCGAGCTGGCCATCGACACGGTCGTTATACCTACTCTCAGAACCAACTCGGAGGAGAGGGTGTCGATAAACAACAAGGAATTCACGGTGAAGGAAATCGTCAAACACATGGGAGTGAATCCCGACCCAGAGAAATGTTTCGCCATGCCTCTGGTTGTATTTAGAAGTAGGTTAACGGGCACTCAGGTCGTCGGACAGGTCACTCTCGAAGGCGTCATCAACACCCAGAAGTTGGCCTACCTGGAGGCTTGTACAGCGGACAAGTCCTTCGTGTTCCTCATCAACGACTTCGGTCACTTCTTCTACAACTACAAACAGACTTTTACTGACACGACCGCCAACATCAGGAACGCCACTGAGAAGTTTCTAGTGGCATCGCAACCTGGCGTACAGCCGGGGCCACCTGGCAGCAGTCTCGCTGCCAGCCAGGCTCGTCAACACGCTCTGAGTAAGATCCACATCTTATCCATTGTACAGCCCGCTAACCTGAAGGAGAAAGAATACAAGCACTTCCCCACGGGCCTGTTCAACAATGACATATACAGTCTGGCAGAACACCAGTCCGCCTCCCTGGGACTGATGAAGCTAATGGAGGAGCAGAATTTTGAGAGGTTCGCCGCGAGAGAATTTGCCGAGGAGTTCAGGTCTGACAGAAGATCTCATGACAATGGTCTGTTCTATGGTATGGGTAACATAGCGGAAGGTGCGGGCGACTTCTTTATGAAGGTCGGTCAGGGAGAAGGTGCGCTGCTGTACGGGTTGGGTGGAGGAATCGGTCAGGCAGCAAAGGGAGCTGGCGAAGGTGTAGGCGCGGCCGGTAAAGGTATCTTTGACGGCATCGGTGACGCCATCTCAGGCACGCTTATGTCTTTGGCCATCCCTCTCATTGCCGTGGCGGTGCTGGCTGTTGTTGGGGTTATCATCTACAAGCAACTCAGTGGCTCAAAGACGGCACCAAGTGACATGGATGCGCCACCTCCCTACCAGGACAGTTACCAATACAAGTCAGCGCCACCTGGGGTATCTAGGAGAACTGGTTATTCCGCGTCCTGAGTATTGTAGGTGGAATAACTATTTGACTGACTTACTCTGCGTTATACGATACCGGGCTGTAGTGCTGTATAGACCGACATTTCGAGTAACACCGATCATGGGACAGGCGAGATATGAAGGGTGGCGCGGCTGTTGTATGGCTTTTACTCTTATCTGGTGTGCGACGGTTCGAGGTGCAGTCAAGATAGAGTCCGGGGTGGTTTGTAGATTCACTGGGCCTAACAATGAACCTATCAACGGTATCATTGTCAAGTACTCTGGTGTGACACAGGATGCCAGACACGAGACATGGAGCACGAAGTTGAACGTATTTGACGCGCAGTTCGTCTCCCGTTGTAACCATAACACGAGTCGGGTCGCACCAGAGGTGCTGGACGTTAATGAGATGACCCACATCGACATTCCAAACTTCGTCAAGGAGCACTACAACGGGCATGTATGGACATTCTGCGACGGACTGAATTGGGTTGGCACCTTTTATCCAAGTAGCAATGTGATGTACTCGGCGGAGTTCAACGGCCCGAGTCGCGCCATACAGATTACCATCCCTCCCAATGGGTGGTTCGACAAGGACCTCCGTAGTGACTCGTGCAGACCTGTACCCGTTGACAACATGATATATGACACCACGGATACCAGCTCTGATTATACCTGCACAGGAGGCGGCGGACTGGATAGATACAAGCTTGGTCAGATTGTGAAGCAGAGCGAAGGCCCCCATCCATGCACCACTGAGACATGTACGGCTGAGGGAACTATGGAGGAAAACATGATCACGTGTGAGTTTGACACATGTCCCGAGCCAAAGGTCTCAACATCACGTCTTGGGTGCTGCACACGGTGCCTTGAGGAGATCAATAACAACTGCGGGCGTCACGCTTGTCACAAACACGCGGACTGCACGAACGGAGATATACTGGGCTTCTCGTGTGCCTGTAAGGTGGGGTTCGACGGAGACGGATTTGACTGCATGGATGTGGATGAGTGTGCGGCAGGCGGACCCGGAAGCAAGGCATGCGATGCGGAAACTACCACATGCGTCAACACCGATGGGTCGTACGAATGTCAGTGCAAGGAGGGTCTTGTTCGGGTGTCCGAGACAGAGTGCGAGAAGCCCAAGATAGCCTACAAGGTTCTTAACGTATCCCACATCGCCTGCTGTTCGCACATTTCAGATCATGGCGCTGTTGTATTGCAGGTCTTTTACAGGTCCGATAATTCGGTCGATCACGCAGAAAAAGTAGCATGCATTCACCCAACCAAGCGACCCCTAGAGTCACCTGACGAGTACTCCAGGCCGTTGGAGATCAATTCAAAGGACATAGAGAACATTGTCATAACATACGCTCAATACGTACAGATGCAGTCGCCAGAGGTCAACATTCACTCCAAGCTCAAGTACGGTAACTGCTACAGAACAATAGGCTTCTTCAAAGGACCAAGGGACACGAACAAAAAACAAGAGGTCTACTACGTGGCCGAGAAACTAAACATGTACCGCATGATGACGGACAGGTACGTCGCCATGGAGAACAGGTGCCACCTGCTTCCTAAGTATCCAACCGAGTTTATCAAGTACGCTATGAAAACTGTATCCCCACCCAAGGAGTTCGGCCCTTGCAAGGATGGGTCTGCAACCAATCTACCCTCGTCCTACCTCCTGTCAATTATGGCAACAATTGTTATGTGTGTTGTATGCAAGGTGACAGTTTTTTTTACAAAAAAATAAACGAACACATACACAGTCAGTAGTTTATGTACTTTTTCTTTACTCGTTAACCACACACAGATGTTATGGTCCAATCATTCGTTCCCCTTACAGAATAAATGTACCAGTGGAGTCCACTGTACACAGACTTCGTGCGAACTCGGCATCCTCGTCAGGCACCATCAGCATCAGTGGAGAGTTTATCCACACTAGGGTTGGATATTTAATATATTTAATGTGTAGGCCGCCTCACAGGTAGGTGTGAGGACAGATGAAAGGAGTATTAGCACTTTCCACCCTATAGCGGCCATTTGCGACCACACCCCTAAACCTGTATAATGAATAACACACTTGGATAATATATATAGATAAAAAAACGTCACAACATCACCGGGCTATATAGCTCAGTTGCTTAGCTGTCTGCTTTCAAACACTAACGTAACTGACAGTCGTGGGTTCGATTCCCTGGTCCGGCAAAAAAAAAAAAAAAAAAAAAAAAAGAGGGATTTTGTAGAATTCGCTAAGATATTCTTTCCAAACGGATCGAGTTATCTCTAGTGAATCTTGAATCCTTCTGAACAGAGTAAGTATGACAAACGCACTGACAACTGCCACGTAAGAGCGTTTCAACGGTTCACTCCGCCGTCCCCACAGACTTCTGGCTCTGTTATTGTGTTAAGACAGGCGTCTTCCTACGCGTTAGTAGGTTATACACGTTCCCGGGCCAGAAACTCTAGGGAGGAAAGGGTTAATAGAAGGTCAGTCTTCATTGTGGTTCTTATTATTATAATCTCACTCAATTGCTACGGAACTCCGATTGTGTGGGCATGCGAGTATGTGTGGGTGTTTATATAATAATATTGTCTTAGATAACCCTACCATAAGGTAATGGTGTTATGCGTCCATTGGCGAGTTTGATTGGCATGTTTGTCAGCTGGTAGACATGAAGGCTGATTTGTCATCCACTGACACACGCACACAACAGATTGGGGGGTGGGGGTGGGGGGGTGGGGGATGTATTCCCACCATTTTCCCAGACAGGCATGTCTGCGTGGCAACCCCGCACCAATGTTTTGTCACTCTTTATCATGTCTTATGTGTCTTGCTATAGTCAATAAAAGCAACCATCATCTCAAATACCTTCTTTTTTTTGTTTTATTGTATTGTTTCTTGTCTGAATAAATGAGATGGGTATATTTGTTAACTGATGTGATTTCTGGGAAATGAGGGATTGTGCAACCACTAGTCCTGACTCACACCAAGGCCGTCGCAATAATAAGGCCCAAGACTAGAAAAATCGCTCACTTTCAGCCTATGAATGTGATGTCATAACACACCTAGATACCTAGTGCTAAAGACTTTCTCTGTAGAATTTGCAAGCATATTGTGACGTGATAAATCACAGTAGATTATGTTTTGTGACTTCACAGTCATATTTCACCAAGTACACGATCAAGATGTTTACTACTACTTCTAGGTGTGTTATGACATCATATTAATTGGCCGACAGTGAGCGATTTTTTCTAGTTGCGGGCCATATAATAGAGAAGATCTTGCTCACACCCACCCCTAGCCATAAGTACGCATCTCACTTTCTGCCGTGTGGTACGACATTAGTTATAGACCCAGATACCTCACGCCTTAGATCAGGTACTATTTATAACTACTGTACACTGTACTAGCAAGAAAGTGACCGGCGCTATCAAAAAACACATCCAAACCCCTCCATGACCACTTACAGCGACGTCATCAATGCTTTTGACACAGTCCCGCCTCTGTACCTAAACGAAGTGATCAATGATTAAAGGTGTATATTTTTGAAAGAGTAAACCAGAGCTTTACAGTCTTAATAAACTATTTTAGATACCACACAGTAATATTTTTTTTCAATACTTCTTTTACTCCGATATCACACTGTAGTATTTTTACCGCAATAGCCTTAGGAAAGCTTTGCGCCTTCATTTCTTTCAGCTGACATTACTGAAAACGTGGTCGTTGATAATATATGCAATAATTATTTGTATCATGGTGATTAGTAGCGTTTATGGCTGCAATGAGGAACTGACTCATTGTCTGCTTTAAGAAGCAAAACCCCACTTGCGACAAACAAACAAGCTCAACTAGCAATTGCACACAACACAAATTTTCAAAATAATGACGTTTATTGATACAAGAATATAATATAACCAAAATCTGTTTCCATATTTTAAGAATGAGAGTACATGAATTAATAGTACGTTTATAGTTGCATCAAAAGAGTGTAAATTAATTTATTTACAGACGAAAGTAGTAAAATAAGATTTTGAACAGTTTTAAACGTAATGTACATTAAAGTGGTACGTGCTTTGGAATAATCTGTACCGCTGTACATGTTGGTATGGTGATACGCCACCAACCGACCCAGAAGGAGGTAGAGAAAAAAGAAAGATTTCCTTTGCAAACAAGGGGAGTCTTCCTCTCCAAGGTGAAACGCCACCAACCGACCCGGAGAGAGGGCGGGGACGTCTGGAACAATATAACTTTGGTGTTGGGTCGATTCATCTGTTCCATTGCAAATTTACAATAAAGTGGTACGTGCTTTGGAATAATCTGTACCGCTGTACATGTTGGTGTAATTTGTTGGAGGATATAAAAATGAACTCAGAAACATCTAAAACGTTGAATAAATCTCAAAACAAGATTGAAGGGAAAAATCGCAATTAAAACTTCAATTGATTATCATTTGGCCACGCTCGAATTTTGTCAATTAATGTTTTATTATTAACAGAAGAAAATGCACTATCAAATTCTGCAAAAGACTCTCTTAACTCTTTTAACAATGCCATAGGTACACTTTTTTTTCTACGATATGCTCCAAGATATTTGAATGTCAACTGTAGTTCCTTCATTGTAAACTTGTTTCTTGAGGGCACAAACATTCCTTTCAAAACTGCGCCCTGTCTTGTGTATTCTCGGGGCCACTTTGTTAAATCCACTGCTGCCATTGGCTTTGGAAATGTTATTAACTCATTCTTTGGAACATGAGAAGATTGGAGCGTTTCTGGCACATCATCAGAGAGTGAATTCTGTGGCACGGGAGGCACGTCATCGGAAGAGATTAGATGCCGTAGATTGCGATTGTTGCCATCATTTGAGATCGAATGTTGTGGCACGATAGGCTCATCATCGGATGTTGACTGTCCATCGTCCACGCTGTCCATTTCTTCTTCTGAAGATGGAACATCGGGTGTCTTTTCCCGGTTGGTTGAACAAGATGCAGAGTCTTGCAAGCATTGAACGGCACCAACTGCCTTTAGCCCTTTGTATATGGTTGATTGGTGAGCCTTAGCAGCATAGGATTCACGATGCACTGCCATACTGTGCAACATAGCCTCTGATATGGCTGATTGAACCTCACATGTTGATTCTCTGTGAGCTATCGCGACACTTTTTCTCATACAAGTCGCCGTAGTTTTGGTCAGACGGCGAAAGATGGCCGCAGCCTGGCTTGAGCTTAACTGGCCACCAGATGTTGTGCAAAAAACCCATTTTGACGACATCATCCTTTTCGCCAAGTACCTTTCAGTTTGTCTTTTCAGAAAGCCAGTGAAATAAATCCCTGCTGCACCGTATGTTTTTGATGTTTTGTGACTTTTCACTTCCACAACAAACATGTCTTCTTCTTGAGCGGGCTGAGAGGCTTGAAACTCGTCGACAAGCATATTTCTCAACGCCCCCAGGCGGGACAGGCTCCCTATAGCCAGCACAGTCATAATATAATCTCTGACTTTGCCGAGATTCATCCAGGTTGATGCTTTATCCAGAGATTTTAACAGCGCTTGGGCCGGCAAATCTTCACTGACGTCAATGGGTTCTATCTGTTTATTAATGGAGGTAGTCCTCATTCTTTTGGAAGCTCTCATAGGAACTAATGCAGCCGATACATTAGATATGAGCGACTTGAGTTCAGGTTTCAAGTTGTTCCTCGACACAAAGAGAGGATGGGTTTCTTCAAGCCATTTCAGAAAATTACGCATGGCCCACAACTTGTTATAGCAGCCAGAGGCCGCCTTGTCTCCCTCTCTCTTCACCAATGCCTTCATCGGGTTAACTATTCTGGCTCGGAAGAGGTGACAAACTCTGTCCCTGTCGTCCTCTGGAACCTTGAGAATAATTTCCAGATTTCCCGACCTGTTTAATGCCTTCAAGCAGTCCATCAAGGATTTTATTTCCTTTGACACTGTAGAGGTTGCCCTCTGTTGAACGGCCTTTCGATACTTAGTGTACTCTAGCAGCAAATCCTTCTGTGGATGGTTAGCAAAGATTGCAAAGTTCGCATCATTTGCGTCCTTTGGGGGACGAACATTAATGACATGCATTATGTCCTTCCACTCGTCTGAATTGCGGACTATTTTCTCTACCTCATTAAGATGCCGCAGGAGGTTGGTGACCATTCTGCCACATAGCGGACACTTCTTCTTCTTTCGTTTTGCTTCAATGGCATCGTAACGATGGCCTCTCGCAATCGTTGGATCCACATTATGAACTGCGATCAGATGTCTCGAGAGTCTTGTTATGTCTTTACCACACACGTGACATTTGAACCTGAAATATGAATTAAATGCTGTGATAAATTTTTGCAATTGTAAAAACAAAAATTGAATATGATTATATCTACTAAGCTTCACACAAAAGTTGCAAAAGAATTGACTAAGAACCGGGTGCCTTAAGGGGAAGGCTACAAATGAAAAAAAATCTACGTGAAACCTTCTAGGCTGATTTTTAATTTTATCACTTTCTGCTCATTCTCGGCTTTTTTATGTATTTTTGAAAAATGGCTATTTGTAGACATGGCGTTGGTCTTCCTCAACCCACTCCAAAAGTCGCCTCTTATCACAATAATAATCAATGAAATGGCTTCATTTTTGGTCATGTGATAGTCCAATTTGTGATTCTCCACAACATAACAGGAAAAGCCCATTCATTCACTACAAGTTCTAAAATCGTTTGATATGCATGTGAGATCATAATTATGTTGGTCTGCCGAAACAGTCATGGGCTCCATAAAGAAAAAAAATCATAAAAATTCATTGGTTTGACTAAGACCCACCAAAAGATGTGTATCTGATCAATTTTTGATCACAATTTCTGTGGCATAAAGGAATTTGTGAAATTTTAAGTCTTTCATGAGCTAGATCTAAAAATAGCTTGTTAGTCTGCCGTTGCGAGCTACACGGCCATGGGCTCCATTGAGGAATTTCAACCCCATTTATCACTTAACTGCAAAAAGGCTTAAAATCAGAGACATGCAGCCTGGCAATAACAGTAAATGTGTTCATTTCATTTTAAAAAGCCATATTTTCTGTTTTCTTTGCATTGTTGATTTTGAGACCGAGAAATGATGGTCAAGCCAGTGATTGGACACGGCTGTGGAGCACACGACTGCTGTTACTACGACATTTCATAACCTTTTCGTCAATATTTTTTCTTTATTTTTTTTACTCCTTCCCTTTGAATTACTCCATTCTTTTGCCATTCTTAATATGGTGTGCATTCATTCTTGCACTCTGACTGAAGTTTATATGAAAACAAATTCTTTTCTTATATCAGCCTAATAAATTATCTCCCTTGTAATGAAAATATTTCTTTTCCGAATTTAGACTACAAAACTATATGGATTAACTATTCTATTGTGAAATAATGTTAAGTAATCCTATATGGCTACACTGAAATGTTTTAAACACCTGTTCTGTCCTTGTTGCTCAGTATACTGTTTGTCTAATCGGGAATATTCATCATTATTGTCTATTAACACAGTTGTTTCCCTTTAACAAAATTAGGTTTTTCAACCTCATATATTGCGTAATAGAAGATTCCGCTGTCTCTTTAAACTCAATATTTAGAATCCTTAGTCCTAGACCTTCATTTTGGTATATGACACATGCCTGATTTTGAACACAAATTTTAGGACTAAAAAGGGAAATGTAAGTGAACCATTTTGTGAAATCCGCCATATTTATTGCGGATCGTTTTTTTTATACCAGCAGGAACCTCTCGTAGGGGTCTCCCTTTAAGGTATTAATGCTATTACATTGAATTATTTCCCAATGAAGCAATATTTCAGACAGCTACTGAGGCATTGCCTGTAATGGTTAAATGGTTGATAGTTTCTATAATTAGACACATTTCCATACTTAATACTGTATTTTAAAAATTCCGAATACAGAACATTAAAGATAAAAATCTGTAAAAAGCCGTTTATCTTATAAAAATTGTTAAAACGTTGAAAAAAACTTACTTTTTAGATGGTGCCATGATGAGAGGCCTCTGTATCTTCAACTTGAGAAAGTGTGTCTTGAACACTGTGAAGAAATGAATCATTTCAGTTGCCTAATAAATAGTAAAGCCAACATATTTTAGCAAAGCGTCAACTTAATAGTCAAGATATAATTTTGTAGAGCCAGTTAAATATTGGTAGTAAGTGAATATGTGATTCCCATTCCCCAATTTATTTGTCAACGTTAAAAGCTTCTATTATAAATTGAGCTTGGTCCAGAAACTGAACACGATACTTGGGTATAAATCCACCAAATATAAACATGAAATTTGGTACATATATGTAAAAAAAAAATCTGAAATTTGGAGTGGGGACATAATTTGTGTGACTAAAATCCTTTATTTGAGCTCTAGGCCTTTTAGACAGGTTTGCCTTTGCCTTTGTCACTCTCGCTTCCAGTTCAAATTAGATGGTCGGCTTGGTGCAAGAATGGGCCATCCCACTTTGGCTTCATTTTGAGAAAATTAGGATTGACTTTTTGGACCTCTTAGAACTCATTTTTCTCATTTCCCTGTCAACAAAATTTTATAATATTTTACACTAAGGCTTTATTTGCATCTTCCGGGCAATACCAACGCACGGGGCGACCGACCCCGACCCGGCGGGTCCGCAGGTGGTGGATAGCGGAACGACCCTCAGATATGGGGGTTAGCTGCTCTATCAGTCCCGAACCAAACGGCGGCTGTCATCGAGGGGAGGCTGAGGTGGACAGGTGGTGCTGTTGCCTTGCACAAATGGTCTCATATCCCAATGAGTTTGGCAGTCTGGCGAATAAGGAGCGCCAGAGAAAAAACTCTTTAACCCGAGTAGATGGAGCTCGATAGCCTGGGAAGGCATTCCATATAGGAGAAGGAAATCTCTGATTACAAAACCCGGGCAGAGAGGGCTCGATAGCCTTGGCTGGCAACCACTCTAGGAGAAGGACGACTCTGAAAGTAAATAGTCACCTCCCCCGAGGATCAGGGTTTGCGTAGGGTTAACACCCCTACCTGTAAAAAGGACAACGTTACAGAAACATTGACGACAATTAACCAAAACACTCATTACCTGGGAGATGAAGGGTCTCCACAACAGAGACTCATGAAGCACTGCAGTGAAAGCCGAAAGGAAGCTGTGGGGCCGACCCCCCTTCTGACACCCAGGTCAACAACAAGGATTGCCACATGGAACATCAGGACTATGTATGAAGCAGGAAGAACCATACAGGTAGCGAGGGAGATGAAGAAATATAAGATAAAAGTGCTGGGACTATGTGAAACAAGGTGGCTACAGACAGGACAGCTAAGACTATCAACAGGAGAACAGCTGCTGTACTCAGGGCACACAGATGAGGGAGCTTCCCACACAGAGGGTGTGGCCCTGATGTTGTCAGCAGAGGCACAGCGAGCACTCATAGGCTGGGAGCCAGTAAATTCTCGCATCATTACAGCCAAGTTCGCCACAAAGAAGAAGGACATCAAGCTGTATATCATCCAGTGCTATGCCCCCACAAATGATGCGGATGAAGAGAAGAAAGACGATTTTTACCAGCAGCTACAGACAGTGATAGATAATAGAAGAGCCAAAGATATGACTATACTGATGGGGGACTTCAATGCAAAGATAGGGGGAAACAACACAGGCTACGAAGACACCATGGGGACACACGGATTAGGACTGATGAATGAGAATGGAGAACGCTTTGCAAACCTCTGTGCCCTAAACCAAATGGTTATTGGAGGAAGCATCTTTCCACACAAGCGCATCCACAAGGCCACATGGAGATCCCCGGACCATGTTACGGAAAACCAGATAGATCACATTTGCATCAACCGTAAGTTCAGGAGATCATGGCACGATGTGCGGGTGATGAGAGGTGCAGATATCTCTTCCGACCACCATCTGTTGGTTACAACAATGAGGCTCCGACTCAAGAAGCATAGCAACCTCGATAACACACGAAAAAAATACAACGTTGGACTGCTCAGAAACAAGGAAACACAGACAGCCTTTAGGATCAGCCTCTCCAACAGATTCCAGCCACTACAAGAGATGATGGAAGACAGTGAAATAAAAACTGAGGCACTGTGGGAAAACAGCAAGAAATTATGGCTTGACACATGTGAAGAGGTCCTTGGAAGGAAGAAAAGTCAACACAAGGAGTGGATCTCGGCAAACACTATCAAGAAGCTAGATCAGAGGAAAGAGAAGAAAACTGCACTGAATACGAGCAGAACAAGAGCAGCCAAAGCAGCAGCACAGGAAGAGTACACGGCAGCTGACAAAGAAGTGAAGAAGAGCATCAAGAAAGATAAGAGAGATTACATTGAAAATCTAGCCAGTCAAGCTGAGGAGGCAGCAGGACAGGGGAACCTGAAGGAGCTTTACATGACAACCAAGAAGCTGGCAGGCAATCACTGACGACTCGAAGCATTTCAGCAACTTTTAGAGAGTGTGCTAATAACCTGAATGTCATGGGTTCGAATCCCATAGTAGCCAATTTTTTTTTATTCAGTTATTTTTTTAGAACTACAAAATAAACTTATTATTTAAACTCCCACCCCCACACTCTTTTTTTTAAACCTTTTTTTTTATCTAGATCTAGATCTAGAATAGATATAGATCTAGAACATAATGTCAATGTGCCACAGCAGGCTACAAATAGGCCTCCTGATCATAATATAGATCTAGATCTAAATGTAGGCCCATCGACTCGACAAGATCCTGAAGTAGATCTAGATCTACATGCAGGAACTTGCCAAGCTGCGAGGCAGTTAGACTTATGTTGTAGATCTAGATCTAGATGTTAATCAAATTTGAACGGGACGAGAAGACGAATCACTGACGACTCGAAACATTTGAGCAACTTTTATATATTATAATTTCCACAATGTATCAGTTGGTAGGTTAGCTCAGTTGGTTAGAGAGTGTGCTGATAACCTGCATGTCATGGGTTCGAATCCCAAAGTAGACAAAATTTTTTTTTATTCAGTTATTTTTTTAGAACTACTAAATAAACTTATTATTTAAACTCCCAACCCCAACCCCCTTTTTTAAACCTTTTTTTTAAGTCTAGAACATAATGTCAATGTGCCACAGCAGGCTACAAATAGGCCTCCTGATCATAATATAGATCTAGATCTAGATCTAAATGTAGGCCCATCGACTCGACAAGATCCTGAAGTAGATCTAGATCTAGATCTAGATCTAGATCTAGATGCAGGATCTTGCCAAGCTGCGTGGCAGTTAGACTTACGTTGTAGATCTAGATCTAGATGTTAATCAACATGAACGGCATGAGCCTGAGGTTCAGCGACACAAATTGTCAGAAAT
>JAOXNP010066674.1:0-10663 GCA_028571245.1 Chromodoris orientalis
GATCTAGATTCTATATCTAGATCTAGACAAAAAGATCACACAATAATAATATCCGATTGAAGGCTACAAATGCTCAAATAGAAACGCCCACGAAAGAAAATGAGTCTTAGATCTAGATCTCTAGGTCTAGAATCTATATGTTGGGCGCATTCTGTCGATCTGTGCAATCGATGGATCGCGCAGCGCATTCTGTGGATCGATAGAATGCGCAACAATCCATCGATTGTTGCGCATTCCGGCGATTTACAGATCCACGGAAGCTGCGCATTCTGTCGATCTAAATCTTAACCCCCGTGTTTAGTTTCTCTTTGCTTTTGTTGACGTCCAACGCGCCTCCACCTTGAACTTGCACTGAACGGAAGTGGAAGTACGTAAAAAGGGCGGCTACTGATACTGATCCGTACATAATATTTTGATGTGGTGTCAAAAATGGAGCGTTTCACAAAAGAGATGGAGAGAGAAGCCCGGCTTTTGTCTGAAAGTCCAGGATCAGCTTTATTAACCAAATCCAAGTTTGACATGATTGTTAATCACTTGAAGCAACCTGATAATACCACCGACTCTCACTTTAAACACTGGATGAAGAAAAAGAAATATTCTCTGATGAACATGCCAGGCATTGGTTTGGTTGCCGTCTTGGTTGTCCCACAGGAGAAGGGCAAGGTAAGATAATTACACATAAGTTTTATTATTATTTTTTTATATATTTCTGACGTTTTCTTATTGTTATTGATTATGATGGTTGATGGTGATGAAGAGGAAGAAAAAGAAGAAGATGACGATGTTGATGATGACGACGACGACGAAGAAGGAGAAGAAGAAATAAATGAGTTGTTTCCCTTTTCTTAAAGTAAAAAATAATTTTGGTGTGCCGTTTCGGAAGTTCAGATGGATGGTGAAATCGGACCCCCATCCCCACCACCAGCTGTAAAATTTAAGAGATTTTGGTGTGCTGTTACGGAAGTTCAGGTGGATGGTGAAATCGGACATCCCCCCCCCACACACACACACCATTAGACTATAATACTTTATTTTTTCCCCAGGATGCGGGCTCTGCAAGCTACCTTAGAGTTCTACACGCAGAAAATGTTGTAAGCGTTCTGCAGGAAATCCATGCCATTGAACTGAAGCATAGTGGGTACAAAAAAGTGCTGGAATTTGCCCAACGACGCTATCAGGGAGTAACCAGGCATTTTGTGCAAAAGTTCTGTAACCAATGCCCTACGTGGCAGCTCAGTGCACCGCAAGTGACCAGACCCCCCCTAAAGCCATTGGTTGAGAAAGACTTTCTCGAGCGCGTGCAAATAGACTTGATTGTTATGAGACATTGTCCGGACAAAAATTACCATTATATTTCCCACTTCATGGACCATTTTTCAAAATGCCATGTCTTATTCCCCCTAGAAACAAAGTCAGCCCGCGAAGTGGCAACAATGCTAGAGGAAAGAGTTTTGGCCTACTTTGGTCCACCCAAAATCTTTCATTCCGACAATGGCAGAGAATTTGTCAACCAAGTGATGAGATCGCTGTTCGAGTCATGGGGAGGCCAAGTGACATTTGTAAATGGCAGGCCGCGACATTCGCAATCTCAAGGCCTCGTTGAAAGAGGTAATCGCACCGTGGAGCAAAAGCTTGCGGGGATGAAGGTCGATGAAGGATGTGATTCAGGTGGGAATTACCCGTGGGCATCGTGGTTGCCAAGGATCATGTTCTCTTTAAATACAGAGGTCCAAAGAACCACAAATGAACCTCCGTATAGAGTAGTATTTGGCAAAGCGCCACCAACTGGACTTTTTCCAGGAGCTGATTCAGTTGTCGAGGAGGAAGATTTAGAACAGAGCCAGTCACACCAGGATGTTCATAGGCCTAGGTCCAGACCCTTACCCGCACCACGCAAACGCAAGATGATGTCAAAGCAGTTGGAGACAGAGCCTGAGATGACAGATGCGTCAGCTACACAATTGCAAGAGGCACCTGAGATTTCTGATGCTGAGTCAGCTACACAATTACAAGAGGCACCTGATGTTTCTGATGCTGAGCCAGCTACACAATTGCAAGAGGCACCTGATGTTTCTGATGCTGAGCCAGCTACACAATTGCAGGAGACACCTGAGATTTCTGATGTTGAGTCAGCTACACAATTGCAGACGGAGACACCTGAGCTGCCTAATGCTGAGTCAGAGCCAACTGAGCTGTCTGATGCAGACTCACCAAACCGACACCGGTTGGTTAGAAAGAGAGCCTACAGGAAAACGGTAGAGGCAGCCCAACGTATGGAGCAGTATTATAATAACAAAAAAAGAATAAAAGTAGCCAGCTTCAGTGTAGGAGATACAGTTTCAGTGTCGATACCTAAGCTAGATAGAGCATCGACAGACTTAAAACGATTACCTGCCGTAATCACCGAAATCCATGGAACCAAAAGGCTGACTTATTCACTGGCAACTAAATATGGACGTCTCAAGACAAAACATTCAGCAGGTGATCTTGAAAAGTTCTCAGGGGATATAACACCGGACCTCAAACAAGAAATCACATTAAGAGAAGCTGCTAAAAGCATCACCCACAAAACTTATTCTTGAACGGCTTTTGTGATTGTACAACAGGGTGTAAGTCGAAACGCTGATCGTGCAGACAAAACAAGATTCTGTGCTCTACACACTGCCACCTGTCAACAAATTGTCACAACAAAGATTGTGGTCCAGTTCTGTCTGAGAAAGACAATTTAGATTTATATAACGCTAGCTCTTACTTAAATGACAACCACATCAATGTTGCACAAATGATTCTACGGAAGCAGTTTCCCGAAGCAGCTGGATTGCAGGACACATTGTTGCAGCAAAACTCGTCGTTTGTTGTCCAGAGAGGACCTTTTGTCCAGGTACTCCACACAAACAATCACTGGATAACAGTAGCGAGGGATGATAAACAAATCAAAATCTATGATTCCCTTCGTCGAGTTCCCGCAAAAGACGTCATAGAAATCGTCGCAAAATACATCCACAGCGATGAGGATGTGATTGAACTCACAGTCATGAACAATCAACTTCAGGGTTCTCTCCCAGATTGTGGGGCATTTTCAATAGCATTTGCCACATCGCTGCTGTGTGGTGAAAATCCTACACAACTTGAATATGACGAATCTGAAGTTCGACGTCATCTGAGGGAATGCATCGAAAGTCAGAATTTGGTACCATTTCTCAGTCGTCCCAAATTCCGAGCAACAGAGGTTATTTCGCCAACAACCGTTGAAATTCACTGTATTTGCCGCTGCCCAGACAATGGTGCCTTCATGATAGAATACGAGTCTTGCCATATTTTGTTTCATGGCCAGTGTGTAGACATTAAGACACAACGACAGCTGAAACAAGCAGCCATCAGTTGGTCATGCTCCAATTGTGCTCCAAATGCTAGTGTTTAAGAAATACCTTTTACTTGAAATTTTGATTATTTTAAACATACCCACAAGAATGTACAAATGTAACTTTTTAAGTATCATTTTAAAATCAACTAATTAGGACTGCTAAGGGAATCCTTTTTACTTGGAATTTTAATTCTGTTTAACCCACCCAAATGTAAATTTCTAAAGAAAATTTCAAAGTATCATTGTAAAATGAATTATCTTTTAAATTCAGACAAGTATGAGTGTATTACTTTTTCAATGAGCTTATTAGGACTGCCACACTAGCCTACTACAAACAGCCACAACGAAAAGCAGCAAAAAAAGAAATATGTGGAAGAGATGACCTTGTTCTATGATGCCTGCTGCAAACCCGTGAAATACATGTACCACAAAAAGGCGGAATGACGATATTGCAATTTGGGTAAGTTACGGAGATTCGATTTCAGCATTTTGTAGTACAAATATCACTTTAAATAGTTATATATACGACAAGGTGTGGGGACATATCCTCTACGTAATTTCCGGAATTTAAACAAACATGGGAGACACTGGACAAAGTCTGCTTGAAATGGCTTTAAGATCTTAAATTCAATGCGGGATACTTTATTATACGAATTTTCGAGTAGGGTAAGAGGGGGTAATAAGCTCCAGGGGGCAATAGGCCCCAGTTTGAGAGGAACCTCACTTTAATGCACTGTATCTTTAGTTAGGCTTTGTGGGGCATGAAGCCCCATGTTACAGAAACTCATTGACCAATCAGAAGTTGTCTAGTACCCATGTTTTCCTTTTTAACCAATGGGACTATTTTTTACATAATAAAAAAGAAAGTGTGTCTTTTCCCTCTTTTTTTGTCTTGGTTTTAACCAGACTTGAAACTTTGACAGCTTATCAAAATATCTGATTTTCTCCTAGCCAGTGGTGCTCCAGAGCTATTTTTTGGTTATCATCCTTGTGGAATCATACCATTCTGGTCAAAGTAAGTACTTTTTTAAGTTTTGAAAGTCATATTTAATGTAATAGGAGTGTTAAATGGGATGGTGATGCGCATCCTGAATGGGCCTTTGTCAAGGGAAAGACAGAGAACCCAATGGTACTAAAATGCTGTTCTATGTCAATTCTCTGTTCAATGCTATTTTCTTTGCTTGTTTTGTGTACATATGGGTTTAAAAAACTAATTTGATGTGGAATTGGGTTATAATTTCTTCTTTTTTTAATTTTGTCTGGGCCTCAAGAGGCAGTCCATGAAGATGGGGCTTAATTTAATGCCTCAAATCACTTAAAAAGTACTTTAAAATACTTTAAAAAGAGAAAACAAATGACACTTTGGGGGGAATTTAAAAAAAAATATCAAGTATTAAAACATTAATGCCAGCATTGTAATACCATATCACACAAAAATATAAAGTTTGCCATAAGAAATTTGTTCAATACACTAATGGAGCCTATTGCCCCTTCATTTTTGTCAGGATGGTCCGAAATTACAAGAAGAAAGACACAGGTGACAGAAAGTCTTAAACGCTAACAGTGAAGCAATGGCAGCTGCTTACAACTCAGTGATGGCAAAGGAAATGTCATCAAACCAAGCTGCAAAGCATTATGGGGTTGACAAGAAATCTTTGCTGTGCAGAGTGAGGAATGAAATTCCAATCGAAGCACACCCAGGACGACAAACTGTTTTATCACCATCCCAAGAGCAAGAGCTTGCAGAATGCCTCATAATCTTTGCTGAGTGGGGCTGGGGCTTTGGCAAGGTGGAATTAAAGGACATTATCCATGACTTTGTACAAGAAAAGGAGTTAGACAATCCATTCAAAGAAGATCGCCCTGGTCGAGACTGGCTTAACGGCTTTCTCCGGAGACATCCAAAAGTGGTGCCAAGAAAAACCGAACACTTAAGTAACTCAAGAGCAAAAGCTGAGGACCCAGTTGTGATTCAAAATTGGTTCATTTTGTTAGACAAGATCCTCACTGAAAAAGACATTAAAGGCCTACCAAGTCAAATCTTTAATTGTGATGAAAGCGGTTTCATAACAGACCCAAAGTCGCAGACAGTACTGGCACAAAAGGGATCGAGTAGAGTGAACCAGTGCATAGGAGGCAGTGGACGTGAACAGATCACAGTCAACTGTTGTATTTCTGCCAGTGGGCAAGTACTGCCTCCTTACATTGTTTATAAAGGTAAAAATCTTTACATGGATTGGACACAAGGTGGACCACCGGGAACAGCCTTTACTACCAGCGAGAAGGTCTGGATGGAAAGCCCCCAATTTTTTGATTGGTTCAGGACAATTTTTCTGAAGAATACACAGCACGTTTCTAACAAGCCTCGTGTTCTGATCTTTGATGGCCACCTATCTCACATCAGCCTGCCTTTGATTGAAGAAGCCCTAGCAAATAATGTGAGTTTGCTTCGACTGCCCTCCCATTTGACTCACTTACTTCAGCCACTTGATACCTCTGTATTTCGACCAGTCAAAAGCAAGTGGCAATCTCTCCTCGTTAAATATGCAAGAACACACTCTGGACCTGTGTCTAAAAAGCATTTTCCTGGCTTGATTTCACACTTATTTAAGTACTCTTTTACAGCAGATCAAGTAAAAGGTGGCTTCAGGGGAACTGGGATTTTTCCTTTCAACATGAATGCCATTGACACCACCAATTTTGCACAGCGCCCACAGATAGCTGCATCTACACCAGCAGCTTCCAAATCCTCTACATTGCAGAATGCACCTACAGCAGGGTCATCACAATCCTCTGGAGCAGTAACTGCTGTGCCACCACCATCACTGACTGCAGAACCATCGACATCCTCTGGAGAATGTGCTACAACGCCATTACCAGCTGAAGAACCATCAACATCCTTTGGAGAAGGTCTTACAACGCCATTACCATCTTCAGAACCATCAACCCCTTCAGCCCCATCATCTGCATCCTCAGCAATCAAGGATTTTTTCCTACGACAACTGCAGCCACGATTTGAACAGGCATCTGGGCGTGGACGATCTGCCCGTGTCTTGAGGTTTCGATATGGTGAGAGCCTCACAGGAGAAGAATGCCTACAAAGACTTAGAGAAGAGGCAGACAAAAAGAAAAAGGGTCCTACAAACTCCAAATCCACAAAAGGAAGCAAGACCTCAACAACAAAGGGAAAGGGCAAGAAAAGGCAGCATGAAAGTTCTGAAAAAGAGGGCGACGAAGAATCTGAAATCTGTCCTGGGTGCGGCAGTGTCGGAGGGGCAGAGCAATGGGTCTGCCGTGATGTCTGTGAAACATGGTACCATATTAGGTGCACAGATATTCCTTCTGGTGCTGACATAGAAGCTCTTGAGTGGATTTGTGACAATTGTACTCAACCATTATGACTTTTTAAGCTATGGGGCTTAGTGGAGCTTATTGCCCCCAAATTTCTGTCACCAACATCATGTAAGTTGGTCTATTTAAAGGACTATCATCACAAAATTTGTAATTATTTGGTCAATTAAAGATTGTGATCCTTTAGAGGACATGTGGTGTTAAGTTATCAATACTTTTACTTTGATATTTAAGATGTTATTCAGGAGAAATATATAAAAAAACACAAAGTGGCCAAAAATGTGGGGCTTATTACCCCCTCTTACCCGGTAAAACGGGGTATTAAGCACCATGGGGCATTAGGCCCATTTGCATGGGGCATTAAGCACTACTATCCAAAAAAAACCTATGAAATCCTCTAAAAGCCTTCTACAGACCTCAGGGGCAATAGGCACCTGCATCAACAATAGAATTGACCAATTATGGGCCAGTACTCTCATTTAGCCTTTTTTAAACCAATGAAAACAAGTCTTTCTTGCCAAGGAAAGAAGAGCTTCATTTCCCTCCAAAAACCAGCCTTTCAGAAGTTGTTGACAAACTTTTTGACAGCAAGCAGATGTGCTGAAAAACCATTTTTGTTTGCAAGTTTGGTGTTTTTGAAGATTCTCCTTTGGAACAGAAGTCAAGAATTAAGCAATGTAAGTATAAATGCATTGAATGATTTGATTTATTGGGTAAATGTGGGGTATTAATGCTGGAAATGCATGCCTTACTGATACTGATGTTTTGTCCTTTGTTGTGGTTGTTGTCTGATTTAAACTGGATGCATCTTTTTTTTTTTTAAACACACTAGCAAGTTTTTAAGCATTCTACTTTGATTAACTCATCTATACTTCATAGTTTTATCATGATTTATGCTCAAATTTTCATTATGCTGTTGTTTAAGGGAGAAATTAGGCTTTGACCAGAGGGGTGCCTAATGCCCCACAGTCATTGTTAAAGAGTGAAAATCGTTGTAATTTGGGGTTTTATGCTGGTGACAAGGGGAAATCTGTTAATATGGGAATTCTAATTCTCTATTTATACATTGAGAAAGTCTTTTAGACCATGCACTTATAGAAATAATGACGCAAAATAATATTTTTTGTCTTGATTGATTGTGGTGCCTAATGCCCCGCTTGTTTTCACAGATGGTCAGGAACTACAAAAAGAAGGAGATAGGGGCTCGTCGCAATTTGAGCGAATGTCAGGAGATGATAGATGCCTACAACGCTGTGATGAATCAGGAAATGTCCATCAACCAGGCATCAAAATATTACAAGGTCAACAAAAAGTCACTGATGAGACGAATAAGAGGCGAAGTGCCTATCAACGCCAGTGTTGGTTTTCGAACTGCCCTGTCGCCGCTGCATGAACGAGAGCTAGCATCATGTATTAAACTGATGGCAGAATGGGGATGGGGCTTCACCTCCGAAGAAATAAAAGATGTCGTCCAAGAGTTCGTGACTAAAAAAAAGATGCAAACTCCTTTTAAGGATGGCCGCCCAGGTTACGACTAGCTGCAAAATTTTCTTAAGAGATACCCCGATATTGTCCCACGCAAGACGGAACAATTTAGCATGGCACGTGCAAGAGCTGAGGACCCAGAAGTGTTAACCCACTGGTTTAATTTATTAGACGACGTCCTTATGAAGGCTGGGATCAAAGACATGCCTGCACAAATCTTCAATACCGACGAAACGGGCTTCGTCACAGATCCCAAAGCTGACATTGTCCTAGCGGCCTGTGGATTGAAAAGGGTCAACCAGTCTATCGGCGGCTCTGGGCGAGAGCAGGTGACAGTTAACTGCGCAGCAGCTGCAACCGGGAAGCTCCTCCCATTGTATGTTGTTTACCAAGGGAAAAATCTATATGAAGCCTGGGCGAAGGATGGGCCAACCGATGCAGCCTATACCACCAGCACAAAAGGTTGGATGGAGGCCCCACTCTTTCTTGACTGGTTCAAGAAAATATTTCTCCACCACACGAGAGATGTCAGTGACAAGGCAAGACTCTTAGTCTTCGATGGCCATGCTTCGCACTTATCTTTAGACCTTGTCGAGGAGGCCAAAAGAAACAATGTTATACTAATGTGCCTTCCAGCACATATGACACACCACCTTCAGCCTCTTGACCGCGCAGTGTTCGGCCCCGTCAAGCGTAAATGGCAAGCAATGCTGATAAAGTATGCAAGGACCCACAATGGGCCTGTAGGGAAGAAAGACTTTCCAAAAATGATGAAAGAACTTGTGAATGACTCGTTTAATTCTGAAACCATCAAAGCTGGCTTCAGTGGCACTGGCATCTGCCCATTTAATAACCAAGCTGTTGTGCTTGAAGCCACGCCCCAGACAACACCAGCACCCTCCAGACCAGCTCCTTCACTGCCGTCCACACCAACGACATCAGAGCCGTCTTCACCAGCTCCACCACTGCCGTCCACATCAATGAGACCATCAGACCCATCTTCGCCAGCTCCACCATTGCCATCCACGTCAGCGACACCATCAGACCCGTCTTCGTCAGCCTCATCGTTGCCGTCCACATCAGCGACACCATCAGAGCCGTCTTCGCCCGCCCCACCATTGCCGATATCCCCTGCTCCTACTTCATTGTCAGCAAGGTCTACAACCCCTCCCCCATCGTCTGTTTTATCTCAAGCTGTGTCACCATCTTTTAAGCACTTTTTCCTTGAACATCTTAGTCCTAGATTTCAAGCTTCAGCAAGGGGAAGGTCGGCACGAGTTCAAAGATTTCGGTATGGTGAAAGTCTTACTTTTGCAGATTGTACTCAGCGCCTTGCAGAGGCAACAGCGGCTAAAGAGGCAACGACAAGAGGGCGTGGCAAAGGTAGATCAATCGGAAAAGGCAAAGGAAAAGGCAAAAAGACTGCTTCACGCCAAAGGTCAAGATCCAGAAGCCCCTTGTCCGAACCGGACGACGAAGCCACATCAACTTGCAACAGATGTGGCCGCACCCAAGGAACAAATTGGGTTCAGTGTGATATATGTGACTTGTGGTATCACACGGAATGCACAGACATTGCCATTTCATTTGAAGATCTGCAAAATGAGGAGTGGCTGTGCGATTTTTGCAGCCAATAAAGCCTGGTGCCTAATGCCCCAGGTCGGAGGTGCTTAATGCCCCGACAAACTCTGAAATTAAGATAAGGTAACCGACTTTTTAAAATATCATAAAATAAAACAAATGCAAATGAATGCTTAAAATAATCAATTAATCAACTGAATGAATGTAGTACTAACGTAAAATGCCCATTTTTAGCCCATTCCACCCATGTAAGCAGAGAGAAAAAAGTTTTAGCTGGAGAGGTACAAAAGGTGGTGCCTAATGCCCCGCTTTACCCTACCTCAGGCTCCTGAGAGAGGAACCGACCAGTACCCTCTTTCTTTCACAGTAAGGAACAATAAAAAACCTAGGAACATTCCCCCAAACACAGAACAACCCGTAGATTTTTTTTATTTATTTCTGACGGAAGATCTCATCAGAGACATAACAAAGGAGACCAATGCCTATGCGGCAAAGTTTCTGGGAACTGATGAGATTTTACAGTGGATAGTGGACCACAAGCACTCCCGCTATAGGAAGTGGCCTACAAATGGCATTTCAGCCAGTGATATAGGCCTAGTGCTGAACATGGGACTTACTCATAAAAAAAATGAAAGCCATTATTGGACAGTAAGGGAGTCTCAAGCCACTCCCTACTTCGGTAAAATCATGCCGATGTGGTTTTATTCTCTTATTCAGCCGCATGATACATGTGATGCATGCCTGTAGACCAATGAAAAACGCTTGCCTGGTGACCAATGAAAATGCGAATCAATCACCGCAGCCGAGGATAAAAGGCTGATGCCCTAGGTCTTCGGCCTAGTCACCCGTCACACTTTGACAACGACGATCTTCTAGACAACT
>JAOXNP010067784.1:0-10660 GCA_028571245.1 Chromodoris orientalis
CTCTCTCTCTCTCTCTCTCTCTCTCTCTCTCTCTCTCTCTCTCTCTCTCTCTCTCTCTCTCTCTCTCTCTCGTAACATGAAACACAGATGCCCAAAGCTTGTATCATCATTTTTAATATCCTAATTTCCTTTTCAGAAACATAGTAGTAAACTATAGTTTATTTTCAATTTTTCATTGGTGTAGAGTATGATCAACCAGACAGACAGAGAAAAGCCAGAAGGCGGAAAAATCGTCAAAGAGGCAGTAGCAATGCAGTGTCCGGTGCTGAAACAGATAGTAGCATCTCTAACTACAGAGACCGCAATTATGGCGGTAGGGGTGGGCGCGGCAGCTCAAAAGGGTACCAGGGTGGAATGAGGGACTCTGACAGCATGCCCCTACCCCCGCCCGGCCCAAGTTCTGGAATGGGAAGGAACTCGTCTAGTCCTGGCATGCAGGCCATCAATGGCGGAGCTGGGGACCGACCCGTCAAGCCAGAGTCTGCCCCAAAAGACAGCCGACCTCCGAGGGACAACAGGCCGAGGGGCAATGTCAACAACTCAGCCTCAGCCCAACTGCCATCTGGTGCCCCGCAGTCACAATCAAAAGCCATCGGAAATCATCAGAGTGGGAGCGACTCTGATTCCAAAGTCGCCAAAAACAAAATGAACAACAGTGCCAAAGCTAAGGAACATATCATGAACGGAGAATGAATGGAACATATGACATGTTAGATTTGTTTGCCTGTTTTTGTGGTTGGAATTTTTGTTTTTAAATTTTTTGTTTTTTTTTGTTTGCTTGTTATTTCTTAAAGTGTAAATGGACATCTCAAGACCATGAATAATTCATACCCATATCTACTAAGAATAAGGAACCCACAAACCAACAAAACTCTAATGAATCAATCTCTCAGTCCATTCAAATTTTTATCTTTCTTTTTACTGCAAAAGTCAATGCAAGAGTCCATAAATCATTACATTTTCTTTAAATCCTGTATCTTTCTTTCCAGTGCTGGAAAGGACAGTATCATTAAGCATTTATTTTCAATCGCAGACCCTCTTTCACTTTGATCTTTTAGCAGGCTGTGTGCATAAGCTACGAGGAAAACATTATATCCTTTATAAACCCTTTGAAGTCAACATGATTTTTTTTTAGATTTTGTTTTTGGTGGTTACTTTGTCCTTCCCAATTTTTTTTTCTTTGATTTTTAAATATTTCATTGCTGCCCAAAGTTTATAATTTTTTATTTCTTTCTTTTGAATTTCCCTTTCAGTTTCATTGTATGGAGAAAGCTACATACAGACACCGTTTGAAGATGCCAACAGCTCCACATCTATCTCACTCCAGTTTCGTACGCACCGCCCACATGGTCTCCTTCTACTGGCTGCAGGCAAAACCGACTACGTTCTGATTCAACTCAATGCTGGCATTGTAGAGACACGTGTTAACTTAGGATCAGGAGAGGCTATTGTGTTCTCCGCTCGTGGAGTACGATTGGATGACTCGAGATGGCACAGCATCGCCATCAACCGCACGCTGGATACAATCTTCTTGGAAATTGACGGAATCGGACAGGGTCAGGGGACAACCCCTGGAACTTATTATGACCTCAATGTTGACATTGGAGTGATTCTCGGTGGCAAAGGAAATTTGAAGGAAGATTACGACAGGAATGTCAAATTTTATAGGGGTTGCTTAAGAGATGTCTTCTTCAATGACAGAAATGTCCTTTCAGTAGCAAGAGACCTTAAAAGCGCCCGCAATGCATTCCAGGTGTCCTGGTATTGTGATGATGAATTCTTCACGCCAACCGACTCACCTGTAAGCCTATCAACTGATACTTCATTCGTAGCATTTCCCTATCTGAGGATTTACCCAAACCAAGATGCAATTTTTTCCTGTGAATTCAAAACCAGATCTGCCAGTGCCATACTCGTGTTTAATTCTGGTGAGGGGTCCACTTGGGAGGATTTCTTAGCTGTTGAGTTAGTGGAAGGTAAGGCTAAACTTGCAGTCGATAAAGGCAGTGGTGTCATTGAATTGTATGTGGACAAGAGAGTTGACGATGGGAAATGGCATCAGATGGAGATCACTATATCCCAGACTGTGACCAAACTGCAGATAGATTCTCTGCAGAACACCACCCGTTTCCATCTAGGTGGCAAAAATGTCTTAAATCTGGCCAGCCACGTATATGTAGGAGGCATTGGTTTCAATGCCAGATCAAATGCTGTCAAGTTAGGTTTGGCTGCCCTTCAAGATACAGCAGCAATGAGGGGTTCCATGATGGGTTGTATCAGAAATATTAAGATGAATTCTCGGAGCTATGGCTTCCACCAAGTTCAAATGTCACGCCTAATCGATGCAGGCTGTGCATGGGATTTCCCTTGTGCCAATGACCCATGCATAGCAGATGCTAACTGTGTAGAATTGGAAGGGCCAGATTTCCGATGTGACTGTGATCAACAAGTTTGCACTAAGGATGAATTTAAATCTGTTTCAGCGGAAAGAAATAAAGACATTGATGGGATCTTCTCCATCCAAGAATTGAAGGTCTCACAAGGAAAGGCAGCCGCGATAGACTACAGTGTCATCAAACCTAGTGACAATATCTTGAAGGCTGTGATAAGGGAAAGTGCTGTGGTATTTACCATAGAGCAATACCCCAAATATGGTCGTATTGAGATTATGGATCGACCTGGTACATTCAATTCTTTCACACTCCAGGATTTAAAAAACAACAAAGTGTATTACAGACATGGTGGGATGAAAAGTTCTGAGCTTGATAGCACTGTATGGAAAGTACGATTCAGTTCTCTCAGTCAAGAGCATGAGTCTAAACTTAGGGACATGTACGAGTTTGTTATACCAATTCATATAGAGCAGCAGTCTTCTAGTGCATTAAAATTACTTTTAGGCTACGGCAATATCCTGTCCTTATCATCAGGTGCCCGTATTAGAATATCTACAAAAATATTGGATGTCAAGGATCATTCTGTATCCCCTTCCACACTGATTTTCGCAGTTCAGTTCTTGCGTCAAGCAAAGAGCAGATTTGAGTTGGCAAGTGAACCAGGAAAAGCTATAACATCATTCTCTTTGAAAGATATTGAAGACGGTGCTGTCTTTTTTCAGCACCAAGGAGACAAGATTATTTATACCAAAATCAGTGTTACTGATGGAACTTCTGAGAGTGATGCAACAGATCTTCGTTTCAAAGAGGAAAATTTACAGATTTCGGTGGTGAATAACACAGGACTTTTACTGGATTATGGCAGCAAAGAATCAATCACTTCCCTTAACCTCAGCTCCTCACCAAATGTGAAACTAGAGGATGTTGATATCATGTATTATGTTATTCATCGTGCCACCCATGGGGCTGTCCAAAAGTTTGACCCCACCACATCCCAGTGGATGAATGCTGAAGTTTTTTCACAGAGACAAGTAGACTTAGGATATGTGCGTTATTCCCATCAGCCTGCACATACCATCGCAAGTTATGATCAGTTTAAATTTGAAGTGAGGGCAAAAGATTTTAAAGGCCCACCCATGCTATTTACGATCCGATTTAAATCAGTCACTCTCAATTTTGACTATGATACCGATCTACTCCTCCAAGGGAAGTCCTATGGCAAGTTTTCAAACTCATCTCTGATGGTCAGTTCTGATACTGTCAATTTGAACCTGGGGAACATTATCTTGACAGTGCTCCGGCCTCCCCGGTGGGGGTCATTGTATCTTTTCAAAGAAAAATTAACTAATGCCAATGATTTGGAAAGAAAATTCAAACTAAAAATTGATAGCACCTTTTCTCAGCAAGACGTCAATGACGGGTTTGTCTACTACAAACTTGATAAATCTTCGTCAGAAGAATTGATGGATTACATAGATCTTCAGGCAACTTATTTTGGTTTTGCCATAATGGTTCGTGCCCGTGTCCAATACCTCCCTCAGCCACAACAGGGTGAGCTGGTCAACACTGGTTTGACTTCGGTAAAGGAGGGAGGTTATAGTACTATAACTGGTAATATGCTGTCCATTGTAAATGGCAAATTCTCACAGTACACATTTACTATTCACGTTCTACCTGAACATGGTTCCATCAATATTGTTGAGCCGAAAACAGCATCAACTTTGAGGACTAATACTTCATACTTCACTCAGTCTGAAATCCAAGCGGGTAAGGTAGTTTATTGGCACGATGACAGTGAAAATGATAAGGACTTCTTCCTGTTCTCCGTCATGCCGGTCATAGATGAAGAATTAACAACAGAAGATGAAGAAATACAAGAATTTAATGGAAAGTTTCATATTCTGATATCAATGAGAAATGACAATGCACCAATTAGGGTCATCAATAGAATATTTCAGGTGGCAGCTAATCAAAGTAGACATCTGACTATTAAAGATCTTTCATATAGAGACGATGACATTGGCACTGATTCTTCTACAATAGCCTATCAAATGTCCCCTATCTCAAATGGTAAACTTTTTAGAGCAGACACAAAGGAAGAAATTTCAAATTTCACACAAAGGGACCTTGAAGCTGATTCCCTCATTTTCAAACATTCAGGACCTATTTACGGACGCACAAATCTTCTAGTCTCAGATGGTCAGTACTTTTCAAGTGGTCTATTCGAAATCCAGGCCATGAATCCTTTTGTGAGAATTGTTGCTAAAACAGATCTTGAAGCAAAGGCAGGACAAAAGGAGGTGCTTACCAGCAAGCATCTGAGTGTTGTATCCAATGTGGATTTCAAAAATGTTGAAGTAATGTTCCATGTTACCGAAGGACCTCAGTTCGGGCACTTGCTTTTGAACGGAGGACAAACATCCAAATTTACTCTTAGAGACATTTCAAATAATCGTGTCCAGTATTTTAATGAAGAGGAAAATTCCCAGAGAGACCATTTCAAATTGTCGGTGAAACTAGGGATACTGACAAACCATTCTACAATTTATATTGAAATAGTTAGTAATGGAATGAATGATCCTCCCGGGATAGTCCACAACCAAATTTTGGACGTAATGAGCTTTCATTCTGCAATAATTACCAACAGTCTCCTTAAAGTCACTCATGAAGACTATGATGATGCTGAAATTGAATTTATCATCACTCGATTACCAGAGAGAGGACATCTTACAATTAAAGGAAAGCCTGTCAAAATAGGCAGTGCTCCAGAATTTACTCAGGAGGACATCAACAATGGTTTGATCTTATTTACTAGTGACTCTTCTCAGATCCTGTTTGACAGCTTTATGTTTGACGTTGGCACAGAATACCAAAGCCTGAGAGAGGTTGAATTCCTCATCAATGTCCTTCCCCAGAGATTTCAGAGAATGAAAATCAATGTTACTGTTGCAGAGGGAGGTACATTTGCTCTTGAAAGAGATTTGATATCAATTAGCTCGCGCCTGGCTTCCAACAAGAAAACAAGGATTGTCGTTGAGAAACCACCAGAATATGGCAGCATTTATTTCCAAAATGACATCAAACATTCCTCTTTATCTTCCTTTTCATTAGGAAGTCTTGTCCAAGGAAAGATCTTTTATGGTCATGATGGCAGTGAAAATTACTCAGATGGGTTTTCTTTATTTATAAAAAGCCCAGATTCAAGCATAGCCAGTGTGTCCTCAGACATTCTCGTCTTGGTCACTTCAATCAATGATGAGCCTCCTTTCGTAGTAGTCAACACTGGACTTGATGTCTGGACAGGGTCAGTCACCTTGCTCAAGACGGAAAATCTCCAAGTCTCGGACCCTGATTCTAATAACGAAGAGCTTGAAATTGTGACCTCCTCTCCTACCAATGGACACCTGGCATACCTGAAAAATCCATTTCGACAAATATCCAGATTTTCTCAACTTGATGTGGATAGTGGTCAGGTTGTTTTTGTCCACAAAGGTGAGTGTATTTTTTGCATCTGTAAGTATGTGTAATATAAGATATTTGCCATTACAAGTATATGCATGTTTGCATATTGGTCTGAAAATAGAATATTAGATATTAAACAAAATTGCAATCACACTACATAATAACTTGTGCTATTTTTTTGTAGGCTTAGTCTAGATCTATTCTTAGATATTAAAATCAAGTATTATCAAGGTCTAGGTATCCAAATCAAGATATAAGAAATTACAGAACAAACAGGTGACTGAAATTTATATTCGACTTCGGGCATAGAGCAGAACAAATGTCTTGAATTGATTTTAACAGGAAACTTAATTCATTCACCGTAGTAATTAATTACTACACTTAATTACAATTTCATAGACTCTGGCTGGAAACTAGTTGTGAATATTGCAATGCAAATGTAACACCAAAGTAACTGTTTCGTTATTTGTCCTTTTGACTTTATCTCAATTGAAATTTTGATATGCTTTTATTTCAGCATAAATTTTATTGACGTTTTAGACACTAACATGAAAATAATGTTGCTATCTGTATGCAAAATGTCTATCAACCGGTAGTCAAAAAGAAGAAATATTGAAGGTCAAAGTTCCTATGCGTTCTCTTGTTTTTGGCCCACCTGATGTATTTGTATGCTACTATTGTAATGAAATTTGGCACATCCATCAAGACATGATGAATGGAGCCTTGAATGCCACATGTTTTCTTTAAATTCATTTAAGGATTTCCTCTCTCTCTTGCTCTGGCTGCTTCCTTCTAGAATGAAGCCTTCATGATGGCCCTTCTAAAATCTATATTGGTCCCTGTGCCCTTCATCCTGCCAATATTAAATCAGGTTCCAAGTCACTCTCAACATCATCACCCTGTCTCCTCTCTGATCTTCCTCTGTGTCCTGTGCCTGGCATTTTTCCTTTGATAATTGTTATTATCTGGATTGCATATGTCTTTTTATGTGTCTGAAATGACAATTTTGTTTTCTTGATACTGTTGATGATCCACTTTTATCAACACCAATTTCTATTAAGATAAAAACCACTGTTCTGTTATGTATCTGTGATATTTTTTAGATGCTTCTGTTTCAAAATTGGGATGTCAGTTAGGCAGTTTTGTTTGTTTTGTCCAAGCCTTCAAGCCATTTGTTGTTATTTGAAATATATGCATGGTCTTAAGGGTTTGATTTGAAAGTCTTTTGATGGTCCTTGCCATACTTATTTTTTCATCTTCTTTTGAATACTCTTGAGTTTACGTCTTTTATTTTGGTTTAATTTTCATGTAAAGTTTAGATAGGAGTCTTCTGTCTTTTCGTAAAAATAGACTTCATAAAGATGAAATCAAAGTTGTCCATTTATTAATCTTATTATCAACACATTACAATTTCTTAACACTTTGTTCTTATTTATTTCCGTATGTACTGTAAAACCTTAAGGAAATGTGTTGATAAAAGAATTTAAGCAAGGGGAAAATGGACAAAAGGATGACCCTAGACATTACCCCTTACCCTCCGGAAAAGAGAAAGAAAATTAAATACCAACTTGTAATAATAATTAATTTGTATTGGAAAGATCATGTTAACTGAAGACTTGGACATAGAGCACTCATATACATGTAATATTAGGAAACTGAAGTTTGACAGTTTTGTAATATTTTTTTTCATCATATCTTCATCAGGTGCTGAGACAGGTGAATTCAAGTTTCGAGCCACTGATGGGGTCAACAGCAATGAACTTCAGGTTTTCCACATTCGAGCCATTCCTGTGGAGATTATTATAGAGGTGAATCAGACCGTGGAGGCCTTTCCTAATACCCTTCAACTTATTTTGAACTCGTCCTTATTGGCTAGAGCTTCTTCATCAAACTTCACTGATGACATAGAATTCACCATCATCAAACCCTTTTCTACTTACGGTAAAATAATATCTGTGGTCAATGGTCATTCATCTGAAACAAAATCTTTCACCCAGCAAGATGTTAACAAAGGCAAAATTTTCTACAAACACTCTGGATACAAGAGAATATGGGAGGAAACGGATTTGATGCACCTAGAAGTGTCCACATCATATGCCAAAACATTATCAAATTTAGCTCTAGTGATCAACATTTCATACGCCCACATCAACAAATACAATTATGACACTCTTCTGAATGTGAATCCTCCTTCTGTGAAAGAAGGAGACCAGATTACCATCACAGAGCGAAATTTTGACCCTGCACGTTTCCTTCAGAGTATTCAGAGTGTCCGATCAGACGTCGAGGTGGAGTTTTCCATAGCCTCTCTTCCATTTCATGGTTACCTCATATTGAATCACAATGATGCAGATATTGGTGCCTTGTTCACAAGGGAGAATGTGCTAGCCAGAGAAATGGTCTATATCCATGATCACTCCGATTACACTCTGGACAAGTTTCAGTTCACAGTAAAAATTCTTGTGCCAAGATCAGAGGATGAGGTGAGTTTATCATCAGCAAAAACTTTTGATTTTCTCATTAGAATTATCCCTGTCAACGACATGCCATTTAATATCATCACCGTCGTATTTGAGATCAAGGTCATTCAAGGGGAGGAAGTTCGTTTGACAGCTCAGAACCTGACAACGGTTGACCTTGACACAGGGCCTGATGGTATCATGTACACCGTGGTAAGACCAGCGCCCAGTGGTTTCCTATCAAGAGAGTCGGCCCCTCGAATCCCTATTTTGCACTTTTCTCAGAAAGATATCAATGACCAGAAAATTATATTCAGACACAATGGATCTCGTGAAGTTGGAGGAAACATGGGTCTCAAAGTCAGTGATGGTGTTTTTCAGGCACAGTTTTTTAACATGACAATTGCCGTTACACCTTTGAAAATAACTGTTGCTCCTGACCGAGGCGTACCTTACGTTCAGGGCAAAGGTTCTGTGGTTATAAAGAGTGAATACTTAAAGGTTGCCACGACTGGTGACCACAACGCTCTATCATATAAAGTCACTCAAGCGCCTCAGTTCGGAAAACTGCTCCGGCATCATTCTCGTATAAACGAATTCACCCAGAAAGACATTGACCAAGGGCTGTTAGTGTATGTTCAGGATTACGATTCTGTTGGAGACGATTTCTTTGTTTGTGATATTTCTCTCAACAACATTGATTGCTCACTAGATACTGTGCAGTTTGATGTCATCATGAAGCCTCTGGTCAAACAAGGACCCTTGGTGACAGCTGCTGGGTCTCAGATGGCCATCACTAGGGCCAGCCTAGACGCCAGTGAACTGGCCCAGATCACAAACGACAACCCTCGTTTTGACATCACGACATTTCCTAAATACGGCCGCATAATGAGGAGGAATCGGCAGAAAAGAGAGGCAAGGGTGAAAGGTAATTTCTCACCAGTATCCAATTTCACATTTGAAGACATTGTCTACACACGAATCTACTTCATGGCCAGATCGAGAGCGGCTACTCAAGACAGTTTTTCATACAGTCTCTCTGCCAAGGGGGTCCCTCCAGCAAGAGGAGAGTTTATCATCCAGCTGGACCCAGCTGAAGAAACAACTGACGTTGACAATGGCACAGGAGAGTGGCCAGACGAGGACTTTGACAATAAAGAAACTACAGAGTCGACAACTCATGAAGCTAAAAAAGAGGAAAGTGAAAGATTAGACGAGGATGATGAAGGTGATGTAGTCAAAGAAGCTGCTGTAGGTCCAAATGATGATGATAACTCTATAATAATTGCTGTGGTCGTTGTGATGTTGTTGTTAGTCCTGATAATCATTGTTATTCTGGGCGTTTGTTTCATACGAAGGCACCGGCGCCGTGAAGCCAGCATGGCCCATAATATGAGTCCTGTCAAGCCAAGGCCTTATATCAGCGGACCCTTGCAGCTGGAACAGCCTCATGTGTTCATTGAACCTCAACAAGACGCAAACACCCCAGTTGGTGAAGAAGACACAGCTCTTATGAATGATCACGAAGACCACATGTACATGAACACTTCACATGTCAACAAGAGTCACGAAGGTGATGGGGATCCCAGACAGAGAATTCCTTTGCAGCGCAAAACGGCGGATCTAAGCTTTACTGAGAATCTGATGACACCGGATGAAACCCCTGAGGAAGACAAACATTCCAGCCTAACAGGTGGCAGAGGATCCAATGCCAGCACTGATTTAATGGAATGGACATTGATGGACCCTGATATTCTACAGCATTGCTACAACACGACACCAGTGCTGCGCAGTAATCAGTACTGGCTCTAGCAATGTGATGTGTGACTTAACTTGCTGTATAGTTGTATGATGTTGTTATGTTCTCAATCACTTTCAGTGATCAGGAAAGAAGTTACTGTTGACAAATTGTGGGCTTAACATAGAATGACAATGACAAGAGCCTCACTACATTGAAATATTCAAAAGGACAAGAATTTTGCCATTCTGACCTGTGTACAGCGAAAAAGATAGTTGGTCACTTGTTGTTGTTTTTTTCCATTTTCTTTTTCTTCCACTCTCTATCCCAACCCCATCCTTGCTTGTCCTAGTCGAAGATTGTTTTTTATAGCCTAGTTTGATTCCTTTAACTTTTAACTGCCAGTTGAGTGATTTTTATGAGTGTACATATAAATATGTACCTAAATGAATATGTCTGTATGTATGCCTGTGTATATATATATAATATATATATATGTCTGCTTGTTTGTCAGGTATAACTTGTAGGAGACCATGCGATATTGATAAATGAACCTATGTATATGTAACATATGGATGTGTGTGTATAGAGGTATGAATTAGGAATTA
>JAOXNP010068892.1:0-10629 GCA_028571245.1 Chromodoris orientalis
ATGGACTGTAGCACAATGTCATTTTATATCATGCCAATTTTATATGAAATGAAATGTCAAGAGCCATCTTACCAATCTCCTTCTCCTCCAATCTTTTTTTAATTACGACCTTTTTATGATTGTGGTTGCACAGCTTCAAAATCAGAAAATAGGTGTAAAAATTGCATCCTGTAATTCATTTCATGCATCTTGTTCGAAAAGCAAATTTACAGCACTGTTTGAATAAAGATACACTTCAGTACTCTCTCTCTCTCACACCTATTATCTACTTATCTATCTATCAATCTATCTGTAAATGTCACACAAATCTTTTTTACATTCAGCACTGACCTTGGGTCTTTGCTCATTTATTAACTTTGGACTTCTTTTAAGTTCTACGCTTAGATTTTATCAATACATTTATCAAATCACATTTAATTTCCTTTTGCGACTTGGAGCTCAAACTTACAAACTAAATCTTTTAGTTTTCGTTTATATGTTTTACTGTCCATTTTCTGGTGTCTAACAATGTTTTGTCCTTTGTTGTTTATGGTTCATTGCATAACCCATAAATATTATTGATTTAATTTATACCGATTCAGATTCATTCTTAATTCTAACAGTTTTGTATCTTATTTCAGAGCCATGCTAAAAAGAAGGAAAACCATGACATTACCTCATAGAATCGAGTCTTCTGGTTGATAAAGGCTAAATGGCTGGGCAGCAAAGCGGGCAGGATAACCACTGAAACTCTTCCTTCGCTGACCGACCTTCTTCCATCACTTCGAGACTTGTTTTCACTCTCCGTCTGCACAGACTGAGTGAGGTTGATGAGTTCAAGAATTGTGGAAATAGAGGCACTTTGGATTTCAAAGCAGCTTATAAAACTGCTACAAACAAGAAGGTCTTGAAGCCATGGGGGCAAAGTTGAACTTTCTTCTGTATAACGATAAATGCATTAAAAAATTTCTTTTAAAAGAAAAAAAACAAAACAAAGGAGAATGTGACACCCACAATTTTTTTAAACAAATTCCACAATGCATAAGGACTATTGTCATGGAGTGAGCATGGGATAAAGCAGGACTAATACATGTGTCATCAGACAAAATTGAAGACAGCAAGACACACGGTAAAATCACTTTTTTCCCCACTAAGGCTACATGAGCAGCATAAATACTCTAGAGATCTCTGAAGCTATGTTTCCAATTGGCCAACATCAGAGTAGAGGGAATGAATGATCTCAACCGCACACTCTATGCCTAGCGATGAAAAAGGAAATGAACATTTCCAGGCTCCATATCAAGACCAGATATATCAACTGTACTCATAGATGGATAGGACAGTGAATCTTGAAAAGTTGAAATAGCGCTTAGGTGTAGAACTGTATTCTGGGCAGTAATTTGAGATCATGAGCCAGACCAAAATCAAACATAAGACATCACTGATGACGATTGTGAAATGATGGATTTTTCAAGACTTGATAACATGTTCATGCTCTACACAAGCTAATGAAAGTCTGGATTAGGAATTAGAAAACAAAGCTAATAACCAAAATGAAACTGTACAAGACCCTGGTAAAACCTATCATTATGTATAATTGTGGCACATGGGCAATGACAAAATCAGAGGAAAACAGCATAGCTGCCTTCCACAGAAAACAATTGGGAATTGTCCTCAACATTTGATACCCTAAAAAGATAACAAACTAATCTCTATATAACAAGTGCAAGGAAACACCCCTCTCCCTTCAAATATTAGAAAACATATTATGGCGTCTATTTGGGCACGTACTGTGAAGGGATCCTGAGGCACCAGCAAACAAAGGGATGACCCTGTACTTCGTGAAATGTGGAGAGCCCTTCAGGGGAAGACCTTTAACAACACTCCCTCGTACCCTTACCAAGGACCTGTCTCTCCTCAATGAGGGAAAGGCACTTTAAACATCCCAAGATCTTAAGGACCAAAGAAAAACAGCTGACGACAGGCAAAAGTGGAGAGAACTTGCTTCAAAACTGAGGAAAGCAGCCGAGGCGTCCCCATCGATGGACAGAGATGCGAAAGGCAATTAAGTCCGTAGCAAGTCATATAACATGATATTTTAACATAAACATTGGCCATTAACAGGACTCTTTTTTTCTAGCCTTAAATAGGTTATTCATTTTTCAAGACTTCAAAACTGCTCTCTGGACTCTTGAATAGGATTGCTATATTTTCATTAGTTCCAGATAAGATGATGTCTCAAACACAACTTCAATAAAGATGTAGCATGTCTCTACTCCTGATAAAAAATTAATTCACGCCTGTCCTTCTGTGTTTCATGAATGAGTATCTGAGAAATAAGACCTAGTCACATGACATGAAGAGACAACTGAAGCAAGACCTTACAACATCAAAAATGACTTCCAAATAAACAGATGGTCATAAATCAAATATGTGGACGATGAAGCAACAAAACGAGGGAAGAAATTTTTTTTAAAAAGTCCTCTGCCACAGTCAGAATTCAAATTCTGGACCTCTGGTCAGTGTCCTCCCTGTCTTGCCATGTAGGGAAAACATGCCATGGACACATCTACTCAACTCTACAAAGAGAAAGGTTCACTATCAAAGTCTTTTATATGCATTCCTAACATGATTAGCAGAATTTACTCTTGGTAGTTATTTATGAACCTAAATAATATTTGCCTAAACTACCCAATTCCACTGTGAGTTAATGCAAAATTAAAAAGATATAAAATTAGTAATATATTCATGCAAATCTAGTTTTTTTAAAAAAGACATTTAAAAAATGAATTCTTGAGTACAGGTACAAGAGAAGAAAAAGAAGGGAAAAAAACATCATAAACTTACCTTTACTAAACATTTGTTCAATGATTGTTTCATAGTCAATGCAGTATATGGGAAAGCTGGCAAAGACGACTAGAAGACGACAGGCTTCATGAAAGGCTTTTTTCACCTCTGGACTTGCTTTCTCATGAAAGCGCTTTCCGTTATGCAAATTTATACCATTTTTAGCTGCACTAGTTTCCCCTCCCTTAACATCTGAGAGAGATTGTTGATTAGGTGAATCCTTCCCTGTTTTAGTTCCATTCTTCTGGCCCTTATTTGATGTTCCCTTGGACTTAGCAGCACTCGGTTCCTCCAACAGTTTTTCCAAACTTTCAGAATAAAAAGAATCCGACTTGAAAACATGTAAATGAATGAAACGGTGAAAGAACTGTTGAAAGCTTTGAACACATATCTGCATGAGGTTCAGATGACCAGAAATTTGTTTGCTGTATGTAGACCCAGATGCTCCTTCAGTCACAAGCTTCTCATCTATCGATAGAGCAGCAGATTGAATTCCATCTTTTGGTGCATTATCTGATGAAATTCCATCACAAGATTCTGAACCACCTTTCCCTGGATCTTCATGTTCAGATCCACTCACACCACTGTCTGTAATCTCTAAAACCAGATTGGAGGCATTGCTCACAGAACTGGTCATGCTTTTCAAGTCAGTGCTCTCAGAAAGAGAGTTCACCGAATTTGAAATGCTGTCTGCTGGATCATCAGGAGACTGCAAGTTATTGTCTTTGTTCTTCAACACGGCTTTTGACTCGTCATTTTTCTTGTTCAAATCATTCTCATCGTTATTATTTATTCCACTTTTGTTACTTGGCTCACTGGTTTGGTCGGCTTCAGCATTTTCTATTTCCACATCTCCCACTTTAGTCTGATTATTTTCAGTAAAGCCGTTAACTTTCACAATACTTTCCTTTGAAATTTCCTCTTCCCCTTTCACCTGTCCGTCTCTGTCTTTTCCAAGTTTTTCATTCTTCACATCCGTATTCATTGAAGACGCTGCTTTATTGGCTGTAGTGCTCTTTTCTACACCACTCTGGGATTTGGACTGAATTTTATTGGCAGGTCCAGCTGACAACTCATTGTTACTAAAAACACTAATGTTGTCACTGTTTGGGCCACCATCAACAGATTGAGATCTTTCCAAACCTGATCCTGCCATGGAGGGCTGAACGTGGGAAAACAATTTGGAACATAGTTTCAGGGTCGTTGTGACTTCAACTTCAGAGATCTTGTCACAGGCAGCTGTCAGTGAGGAAGTGACGTGGCGCAAGAGGTCTGGGAGATGTTCTGTGCTTGTTTCTGGGTAGACATCCTGCAGAGAAAAAGATCACATTATCACATGGTATGAAAAAAAGTATATGTACATATCTACAAGTCCATAACATGATTTTCTTTTTAAATTCACTCAGTTTATGCACAGACTTGTTGAATTGATTGCAGCATAACTGTATAGATCATATGAAGAAATACTATGGTTCCTTCAAGGCCATGATTGCCCACAGAGCTGCTGCTTATCTCCCATTTTCCATGAGACTTAGCAGAATGGGCAGCATTTATCAACCTCTGATCAATATACCAGTTTGTTACAGGTTTCTCCTAACCAAGTCCAAGGCCTTTGACAAGGTAGGTTAGTGCGGCCTACTACAATTAAAGTCACTTGATAGGTCCAGCACTAAGCCCCTGCACATCACTTGTTAAGTCCAGCACTATGCCTCTGTATGATGGCTGGCTAGCCTAGGTCCAGCACTTACAGAAATATTGTTATAAGGTTGATATCTAGATGTATTTCTAATTTTAGATGGGACAAAGTTGTGAAGTTTTAAAAAATATGTCTGCTAGACTGAATAACATTTATGAGCTAAACCTACCCTAAGTGTTACTCTATGAGCTAATGATGCATAATGAAATACTATAAATGTGATGTTTTCAATGATAGATCTACATGGCGCCAAGGTTTTTTCGGCCACAATTTCCCAACCTATTAGGCCTATCTCTACCAGACACCATTTTGTACAAAAGACCTTGACCTTGGCATTCAATCCTGTATACAGCTATAGAGGGAGGTTTCTGCTAAAAGTAGTGATCTTTTGAAGAAAAAAGTCAATTTGAGAAAATTGATCATGAGTTACATTTAATGCAATCTGTAAAATACTTATTATGTTTTAGATTTGTGGGTAAACTTGGGTTATGTCAAAAATTGTATTCATGGCAAGAAGCAGAATAATCACCCAGAGACCTCTTTTTTTTTTTTAAATAATAGATGCATGATTTTGTTTCCAAGTTTGGAGTATGTGTAATCAAAATTATTAAGCCTTGACATAAACCAAAACAAATCTTACCAATGACACAATATCTAATAAAAATTCCACAAGATCACACAACTCCACAATTGAAACTTCCTCAAAGTTACGCCAATCCACTTGCTTAGAATCTGAACACCTGGATTCACAGGAAAACGCAAATAGACGAGCAATGTAGTCCCACACAAAATATGGTTCAAAAGAACCAAATAACAAATTTGCTGTCTTGAGTGTTTCCAAAGGCAGCTTGCTTTCTGGATAGCTTGCTGAGCTCAATTTAGCATCCCCACTGATAGCCTTGGCAAAAGCAGCCCCTTCATGCCTGAGGCAACGAAAGACAGACAGCATAACATTTTCAATGATGACTGGTCCAATTTCAGGTTTGTCCAACAAGCTGATGAGGATGCGGAAGGGTTTGAGAATGGGAGAGGGGCCGTCAGGAAGAAAGGAAGATGTAGAATCAAACACAAGTTTGGATTTCAGTGCTGCCACCAGCAGATCTTTGGAGTATGTCTGAGGAAACAAGAGGTGAAATTTATAAAGATTTATGAATAAGGAGATTTTTTAAATTGATATAAACAAAATTGTATTCAATGAAAAAGCTCAACTGTGCACCTTAATGCGTACATGACTCTAAAGACCTTAAAAATTTCATATCCATCATCAATTTGGGAAAATGACTGCAAACTGAGGGATTTGTTCACACAATTTACAGCAGTTTCTTCCTTTCCATGTAATCATATTGTCTGGGCTAGAACTCCATAGAAGATAGAGTGATGCTTTCAGAACAAGAACTCCATAGAACATAGAATGATGCTTTCAGAACCTCACGAGAACAAAAGTAAAAACGTGTCATGTATCCTACTCACTTGTTACTGATTTATCATATCAAACTATCACAACACTACAACTGATAACAAGAAATGTTGTCACTGCCTGTTTTCTCTTTTTTTATTATTTGCATGCCATATTCCTTCCTTATTCATTAGTGCTTTTGAAATACAAAGCTCCCAAATCTTATAGCCCCATTCTTCCATTGCCTGCCTCGTCTTTGCATTCTTTCTGAGTTTCTCATAGGCCTTTTGTAATTTTTTCCTTTTCAGTGTTGTAAGTAGTGGTTCAGAAGGTCCCATGTGTTGGTGAATTGTGCACAACACTTTTTCTTTGATGATTTGACGTTCATGAGATTCCAAGGACCCCGTGGAAGCACCATGTCACACAAGCTAGAATTTGAATTTCACACTAAAGATCTGCTAGGAGTATTAGCGTTTCACAAGCATACAAAATAATGGTCTTCACCTGAGAGCTTATTACTCCTTGGTATATCTCATGGAAATTGTTCTTTCTTTAGCATCTAGGTATATTAATGAAAGTAAAAATAATATTTAACAAAGGGAATCTCTTACAATAAACTCACAACATCAAAACAAAGCAAGACACACCTGGAAATAACTTAAATCCATCTCACTCGTTGTGGAGGAACTGTCTGCTCGCTGTCTTGACGTGGCCTCCACACTCAATGTGGCAGTTGTTGACGTTGAGGATGTTCCAAGAAACCAGGCGTACAGCCGTCGATTAAGAGACATGTCCCTCCGTAAGACTACATTTACTGCTGCTTCAACGATTTTTCCCATGTCCGCCCGTGTCAGCTGACCATTATGCATTGGGAATGCCATCAGAAGAAAGTCCAACATGCTCCTCTGCACCAAGACACTGGAGTCTTGCAGACATGCACAGACACCACTGACCTGCAATTTAAAGACATGGATTAGAAATGTTTGCGTAAACCTTCAACACTATACAAAGATGCAAGTTAGACTTGAGTCAAAGGGACTGAAGAGACGACAAATTCAGATGAGAAATTTCACATTTCATGGCTTGATAGAAAAGAAATGAAGTTGAAACAGAAAAAGAAACGAAGGACAATGAATTAATCAGTATGATGACTTCTCGAAAGTGAAAAATTTCATCAGTAAGAATTATTTTCTGAAGAATGTGCCTTGACAAGACAAAATGCACTTAAAGGGAAAAAAAAACAAAGAAATTTTGTTCATTGTAAAAAAATGACAGGGAAAGCTGTGTGTATATATAAAAAAGAATATACAAATAAGACCCAGGATACAATATTAGCTATTTTAATAATAATACTAATTATCATATAAAGAACCTCCTAGGTCTTTAATCACATTTAAGACCAGCTCCTCTATACAGGTGCCTATATTAAAGCCATTATACTCAATGCAATCTTGAGATATAAAAATGCCTGCGAGTAAATTGGGGAAGGGGAAACAAAAATTAAAGCAAGTTCTAATTTGCCCTCCTTCTTAAGAAGTAGATCTACATTGATGGAGCATGCATGCAGGAGCTGAAATAGGAATTTCGGGTCAAAAGAGGAATTAGGGGGAGACAGCAGAACAATAAATTTCGAGCTGCAACATGAAAGGCATAAAAAAGAGAGACAAAAGCGACGTCAAGAAGAAAGGAAACAGCATAGAACAGCGATGACCAGAGTGGTCTCATGTGCAGTCTTAAGGGTGTGGAAAGGGTGTAAAGAGAAAAGTATATTATGTGAAGCCTGACTAATCATTTAATTCAAGAATCTAAAAACCATAAGCATCAATAATTTTTAAAAAAGTATTCCTGTACCATCAAATCAATTTCCAGCCCGATCATGTGAAGTTGGTCCTCCATACTCTGCCTTTTGTTGAGATGATTCAGAAGAAAAGTTGTGCCAGAGAGTCGAATGCCAGGACACGACAAGACACACTGCCAGATACCCGTGTAGAAGAAAGGGGGTCCAGCTGCATCACAAAAATCTTCTAAAAGAAGATTTGTTCTGTTGGTGAGAGCAAAAATTATAATGTAGCACTTATTTTAGGTTAAAAAAAAGATTCACATGCACTAAAAAGCCATTGTTATTTATAATCCTCAAAAGAAAATTTAAATATTGCATGATTAGCAAATCATATTTTGTTGAACAATTATCCAGTAACTGGTACTATTTACCAACAAAAACTTGTCTTTTTCTCATATGAGAATTACAAAATCCGAGAAAAAAAAATTCATAAACATTCTCTAGTTGTGAAATACTTATTCAGATTATCTAATTCTATGAGTATGTAATGAGAATTTTGAGTTTTGTCTTATTTGGATATAAGTAAGCAATGCCAATGGTACTGATCCTCAACTCACTAAGACAGGACAAAAGATAGCCTAGCCATATATAAGAAGACAAAATTACATAACAGTGAGACACACAAAAATCAAAGAATTTATAAGACATTAAAATAACAAAAAATGAACAAAAGACTAAATTGAAATAGCAAAAAATGAACAAAAGACGAAATTGAAATAGCAAAAAATGAACAAAAGACTAAATTGAAATAGCAAATTATAGTGGATTGAATGCTATACAAATGCTCTGTATTATCATTTTTATACAAATAGCTCTATTTCATACTAATAGACATGTACTAGCTATTTCAATTTACACTCACACAAAAAGCAATGTTTGTGTATGTAACGGAGGATTGGGGTTTTTTGTCATACAATGGCAACCTTGTGACCTCCTTATTTTGAATCTTGAGTTTCTAATTCAAGTTGATACCATCTCTATCATGGTACAATGATTTTGTGTCAAAACTGACCCTTTCAAGTAAATGTCGCTGAACCTTCTCTTTTTCATGCCTCATCCCCCATCAATAAATAATAATACTTCTTTCTTATCTAAATTAAGAAAAAAGTTTCAAGAACAAGAAAAATTCTTACCTGTCAAAAAATTCGGCACCCTCCTCCAACCCAGGAAGCAGGCCAAGAAGAAGACCATTTAACCCAGGCTTGATGTGTCTGCCCAGGGCTACAAAATGTTTCTCATACACAGTCAGTAACACAGGCTTCACACTCATGGCAGCATGGCTTAAAAGAGGAAAAAGGCCAGCGCTGTAAATAAACAGGTCGTGCGCCAGCCGCTGAGTGCCGATGCACTTGAAGATGATATCGTATGATTCTAAAGCTTTGAGGTGCACACCACTTGGCAAGGCGGGATGAAGACATTGTGCCAGACGTTTTCCTATGGTACCTTTCTTAGGAATGACGGGGTATTTCAAATGTGAGAGGAGAACCTATGGAATGAATTTATGGAAATGAAAACTTCTGAAATGTGAAAATCAATTAATACAGAGAAAACATATTGAACAGTACCTTTCAAACTGTGAAAGAAAAATTTAACAGCATTTTTGATTAAAAAAACAAAACAAACAAGGGTTGAAAGTGTGAATTAACAAAGAGAGCCCTCAGAGAGCTTGAGTTCGTTTAGGGGTAATAACATCAAAAATTGGTAGAGATTTGTACTAACATTGCAGAATTTCAATATTGACTCCTTGAATCCTAAATTGATGGTTTGTGGAAAGAAGGGCTATAAATGGTAAATGTAAGATTGGCTTATTTGATAAATGCTTGAGCTTCCATAGTCAATTTTTCAACAACCTTTATCATATAAGGCAAAGGGGCAGACAATGAATTAGGTTGATGAATGAAGATGGAGAAAAGATTGGTGCATCAAGGAAAGGTGTGATGGGTCAGACTCTGATGTAAAACAGTTGTTGAAGTTCAAATTTCACTTTTTTTTCATTTGCACTTTCTGAAAACAGGTTGAGGTAACCAAAATAATCGTTGGAAAGAAATTCTGATCATTGGGATTGACACGAGCTTCTGTGATGCTTGTCTTTTGACTGTCAACACTCTTGACCCCACCAAACTATAATATGGACATGTGGAAGATTTATGAACTTTGCAAACACTTTAATTGAGAAATTTGACCAGAAAGAAACAAACACAACTAACTAACAACAAAGGATCTGACATAGGGAAATTTCCACTCAGAAGTCTTATAACATCAAAATTCTCAACTGACGTGAATCACAAACGCGTACAAGTTGAGATCTCAAGACTTTTGTGACATTTCCACCTACCCCTTGTGCCTTTACAGTCACCTCTAATTCTCCCTTTATTCTTATGATTTGAAGTCAATGACAATGTTATCTGATGTACTCAACACCACAGCTATGACACAGATCCATCTTAGAAACTGGAGTGGTGAATTCAACATAAATTTAACATAAATGAGATTTACTGACTCAAGGCAAAACAAACAAACTGCTTGAGGCATGAATTAATCGTAACTACAAATGAAGCTGACATTGATGCTCTTTACAAGAAAAATGGGAGGAGGAGAGATCAGTTTGTTCAAGAGTTCCTAAAAAAAACCCAACAAAGTTGAACATTAACAGATTAATAGCAAAAATTAATAAATCACTTTATGAAAAGTCAGTTTTAAAGTTGAAAATGGCACTGCTTATCAACTGCTTTTCTAAAAATTGAAAGTGACGCAAATCAATCTATGAGTTAATCTAATTATCGGACAGATACACAAGCATTTTCACATGTTGAAATCCAAATCTTTGGTTGAGTGGGGGAAAGGTTTGATATTTGTATTCTGACCGAATTT
>JAOXNP010070003.1:0-10627 GCA_028571245.1 Chromodoris orientalis
TATTGCTACTATTTCACTTTTATTGGATGGCATAAAATTCATAAAGATATTACTATGATAGGCCTATTGTAATCAGAATAATAGTCAGGGAGCGCAATAGGTGTGTGATTGAGGTTGATAGTGAGGATCACAACGACAATGATGACGAATATGATGACGATATCATCATGATGTTTTTCTCATGTTACCTTTATAAACAATATGATGCTATTATACGTGCAACATTAATTTGGTCTTTATCGCTTCAGTATATCAAAATTACTCTGAATAAAATCATGCATGGCTGCCACATGTTTAGTGAAACTGTGACGAAATTGTCTTGATGATGCCTGTGAGTCATAATTTGTTTCCTCACATAGTACTGTGGCATATTACTATTATTCACAAAAAACAGTCTGTCACCATTTTGTTTGCCTCGTGAGTACAGAGTAAAACCGCCGGATTAAACCTGTAAAGTCAGTGTTCCCTCTTTGGTCCGTATAAGCATTCGCATATTATTTATTTATACACTAGATTATCCCGTCTGCATGCTTGACAATATAATTTTCAGATCTTAATAGTCTAGACTCTAGATCTTGGACTCTAGATCTATATATTGAATCTAGATAAATCTAATCTATATCTAGATCTAGAAATCAGGTCTAGATCTACAAGTATAGTAGATTTCCAGATCTAAATCTAGACCTAGATACTAGATATACATGTAAATGATGGCATACAGAGAAGTTAGACTCTAGATCTAGATAGTAGGCCTAGAGAAGATTTCTAGATCTTATCTGTGGTAGCCTAGGTCTAGCGTGCCGACGACTTTGAGAGCTCTCTAAAAGAAAGAAACAGTACTCGGTTGAGTAAAGTAAAAAATTGTATGGTGATGAGAGCCTAGGTCTAGTCCATGTGAATAAGGAAACAATCGTTTTCGTATAAATTCAACATGTCCGATGATGACGTAACTTACGACGGACCTGCTGCAGAAGTTAAATAATACGTGTGTGGAATCTGGTGGTTGTAGGTGCAGTAACAAAATAAGCCTTTAGCGTTTCCTCCGGAAGACTACGAGTTTTGTTAATATAGATTACGACCCCTCCGTGATCTGATAAAACGCATTTTTCTTAAAATGAAGGTTTCGAGATAATCACGATTTAGTGTTTTCTGCTAATTAACCAAAGAAACAGCAATGTTGTTTTATTTTGACTATCCCACATAAAACTATATCCCATTTACCACTACTGAACGAAATTTTATCGAATTTGAGCCACAGACAAACAAATAAACAAGAAGAATGCGTTTTATCAGATCACGCTTGTATAGAGGAGTCTTTCATGTCAACATTGATGTGTTTGAATTAAAAAATCTCGACACCTCTCCCGTCCTATATCCACTTCATCGTAGTCCCTACAATTACGCAGATACACTTCGTCTCCTATATTACAAGAGACACTTCATGTACATTCTTGATATTGATAAAGTGTGTTGTGCACTGGCTTGCTCGAAATGCGATAAGCTTTACAAGTCACCCACAGCACTCCGCCGTCACGAGAAAACGTGTCAAGGAGAGGTGTCCAAAGAAAAATATCGAGGCGGGGTGTACACGTCCCCGAAATCAATTTTTCAAGAATTAGTCGATTTCGGTATTCCTGTAGTAGATATATCCTTCGTCTTCCCTTATAGAGCTACATTGACTTCGAAGTCTACTTCGATGAACACGACCTCCACAGACACATACTATCGGTACCGAGCACACTGCTAAACATAATATCCCTTTATCCGTCTCTGTTGCGTCGAATGGTGAGGGGTATACGTCATCCAAAACTTATTTGAGTAATGGGGATCCAAGTACCATTGTTTGTCATATGGTAGACTATCTTACTGAAATTGCTGTTACTGCCTATCATAGACTAAGAAATAAGTTTTCATACATTTTTACACAATTAGACAACATCGAAGACAGACAAAAACAAACACTTCACCATCTTAACATCCCCGTAGAGGATTTGAGGAATAGTTTTATTACATACTTAAAACAATTACCCGTGGTTGGTTTTAATTCTTCGAGATATGATCTTAACATGATACGACCTTATATCATCAAACATTTACTCTCGAAGGAACAACCTACCACTGGTGACGATATATCTGATTATGTTGATGATGATGATAATCTGTCTCCAATACAGTTTGTTATCAAAAGAAACAATCAGTACTTGTGTATCAGCACCCCACACCTTAAATTTTTAGACATTTCTAATTTCCTTGCTCCTTGCTATTCTTTCTACTCCCTATGAATATATAACTAGTATTGATAAACTTAATGATACCACATTACCTCCGTATGAGGCTTTTTTTTTATATAGTAAACTTAAAAACACCAATATCACCCCTGAAGAGTATGAACATTGTCAGCAAGTTTGGTGTCGGTTTGGTATGAAAACGTTAAAAGATTATCTAATTTACTACAATGAAGCCGATGTCGTGCCTTTTCTTACCGCTTTGCAAAAACAAATTGATGTCTTTCAATCGATGGGTATTGACTTACTCAAAGACGGTATATCGTTGTCAGGTGTTACGTTCAAATATTTACTTCAAACAATTAGCCCACGCACTTACTTTTCTCTCTTAAGCGAAAAACACAAATATTTGCATGCACTCATGTGTGAACACATGACGGGAGGGATTAGCTTGATTTTTCATAGATACCATGAGGTGGGAAAGATATTCATTCGCCAAAACACAAAAAAGCCGTCGCTTCATCAGTTTACGGGTACGACGCCAACGCATTGTATCTCTACGCACTCTTGCAAGACATGCATTCTGAGCACCCAGTCATTCGACGCGTAGAGAATAATAATTTCACCGCTGAACGGGTAGATTACTTCGGAACACAGGCACGGGAATGGTTAGAATACATAGCCCATACACAAAGGATTTGGATTCAACATAAATTTAACGATAAAGAGAAACAATTAGGGACAAGACGATTGAGAGTTGATGGGTGGCATGCAAACACTTCCACTGTTTACCAGTTTCATGGCTGTTTGTTTCACGGCCACCTGCAGTGTCCGTTGACAACAGGGAAGACGGTAAATCCCTTTAACGACGAACCGTTAGATCAATTACGACAAAAGACAGAAGACATTACACGTTATTTACGCGATGATTTAGGATTGACAGTCATTGAGATGTGGGAATGTCAATGGCAGCAAGACAAACGCCGTAACCCTGACATCAGACAATTTATTAACACGTTTTTACCACGACACAACCCTTTCAAAGGAGAGTATCCCATTACAGAAAAGTCTATTTTAGATAAAGTACGTCAGAAGTCTTTGTTTGGTTTAGTTCAATGTGATATTCAAGTACCTCCTCACTTACGAGATAAGTTTAGCGAATTCCAACCCATTTTCAAGAACGCTAAGGTTAGTATAAATGATATAGGCCCATTCATGAAAGCATACGCAGAACAACATAAATTTCTTTCTCAACCCAGAAAATCATTAATAGGTAGTTTCTTTGGTAATCAAATCCTCTTAACAACCCCTTTATTACAATGGTATTTGGATCATGGGCTCCAAGCTCAAAACGTTACCCTTGTCATTCAGTATCATCCTTCACCCTGTTTTAGGCAATTTGGTATCAATGTCTCTAATGCTCGGAGAGCTGGGGATGTTGATCCGTCTAAAGCGATCATTGCAGAAACCGCAAAACTATTAGGAAACTCTAGTTATGGGCGGACAATCACCAACGTAGCAAGACACCGCGAAATAATATACGATAGCACAGCCACGGCTCACCAGTATGTAAATTCACCACGTTTTCACAAACTTACAGAGTTAGACGATAATTGGGTAGAGATTGAATTAGCCAAGAAAAATATCCGCTGGGAGCTTCCTTTACAAATAGGCTGTTTCGTTTATCAATACGCTAAATTAAGAATGCTGCAATTTCATTATGATTTTATGGATAGATTTGTTTCGAGAGATGATTATCAATTGTTAGAGACTGATACGGACTCCATGTATTATGCCTTTAGTGGGACTACGCTAGAAGCTATTGTTCGCGATGAATTGCGGAAACAATTCTATGAAGAGCGCAACGCATGGTTTCCTGCAAACGTTTGCTTTAGACACAATCAACACTATATACAATCACAACTTGCTAACAAACAGTGGGATGTGACAGGCTGTGACGGGTGTCAGGCGCAACAGAAACATGATCGGAGGGAGCCGGGATTGTTTAAGACAGAGTACACCGGTGATGGGTTTGTTGGTCTATGTTCGAAAACCTACTATTGTTTCGGTAGCAACGGAGACAAATATAGTTCAAAGGGATTAAATAAAAACCAAAATAACTTGACGAAGGAAGACTACTTAAAAGTCTTAACATCACGTCAGAGCTCAGGCGGGTCCAATAGAGGCTTTCGAGTGCAAGGGGCAGCGATGTACTCCTATCTCCAATCACGCAAATCACTCTCTTTCCTTTACATCAAACGTAAGGTTCAAGCTGACGGTATTACCACTGATCCTATCGATGTTTAACATGCTTACGGATGGGGCTCCATTTTTCGCAATACTACATAATTCTCATCTCCCGCCTCTTGAAGATCTCTTGTAAATTTCTATAATCTATGTGAGCTTAATTTTTCATTTTAATCATTGTTTATTCTCAACAAAAAAACATTTTTGACCCACTGGAATAGCCCAGCCTCCCCGCTGGCGTGGTTTGGGTGGCTTTTCGTCTCACTGATGTTGACGGTTTGATCGTTGTTATCACTGCCACGTTTCAGTATTCGAGAAGTTAGCTGATGGGCACACACACACACACACTCATACAACCTTGCTCGATCTTGTTTTGTTTCTTTTTCAGTCACCCTCTTCCTTACAGACCGACGTCGGCGGCGGCGACTCTACCAAACTTAGACACATTTGGGGAACTAAAAATCATATCTGGTTATTATATACTACAGGTATATTTTTAATTCTCCAGACTTGATCTAACGAACTTCAATAGTGACTTCACAGCACGAAATCTTTTCACATCGGGGACCATGAGTCTACAAGAGGGGACAATAAGGAAAGATATTATTCTACATCCCTCTTTCATCTCTGACCTTTCCACAGTCCCCTACTCAAGGTAAACCATTTTTTAATACATAATATCTACTACTGAATAATTCATCGATAACTAACACGACCCCACCAGCACCCCTCCTCCTGCTCCACATCTGCCGACCCAGCACCCCACCAGCACCCCTCCTCCTCCTCCTGCTCCACATGTGGAGCCAGCACCCCACCAGCATCACCCCTCCTCCTCCTCCTCCTCCACATCAGCTCCACATGTGGAGCCAGCACCCCACCACCATCACCCCTCCTCCTCCACATCAGCTCCACATCAGCTCCACATGTGGAGCCAGCACCCCCACCAGCACCCCTCCTCCTCCTGCTCCACATGTGGAGCTCACGCCGATACTCTAGCTCCGCCTACTATTCTAATCAATTATTTCAACCAACGACAGCCTACCACCCCTCACACACACCTGTCAATCAAACTCAACCCTAATCCACCCAGACATTTTTTACTATTTAAACCCATTCTTACAAGCCACGCCTAGTATGCTAATTAGGTCACGCCACGCCCCCGGCTCCACACGGCTCCACATTCCTGAGCGATGAGTCATAGGTGTCAAATGGACATGACTATACTACTTGCCTCCAGTGCAAATTTTGGTATCACTGGTCTTCAGCAATTCTAAGTGATTGATATCTTTTGTATCTGTACATATATCAGAATCGTCCTGGCATGTGGTGGAATGGCTGTTAATTCTGTGGATGACCTGGTGCCTGAATATCTTGGTTATGCTGGACATGCTTATGAACAAGTTTTGGTGAGTTTCCTTGTCAGCAATTTTTGTTTTCTGGCTTTTTGTTGTGGGTTCGTTTTGTTTTTGTTTTTGTTTTTTTTGTAGCCTGCAATTGTAGGTCTGACGTCTGTTGTATTTAACTTATATATTTCTACAGCCCCGACCATATTTTTATAAAGTGTTCTCGGTTTTATTTCTCAGTGGCTTGCAATGAACATAGTTGTTACCAAAGCATAATTGAAAGTCCAGTTGCATAATGTGAAAGTATCGCATCATTGGAACTTTCAACATTGTGACAAATGGAAAGGTCATGATACAAGAATTTGTTAAATAAAGTTCTGATATTTGTGCAGTTACTGAAGTTTTTTCCTATAATAATATTTTCTATTAACCATTATGGAAATACTTGTCCGTAGAAAATCAGAAATCAGGAAATTTGTTTGAGGAAATCCTTTTGTATGTAATGAGAATTGCATGGTACAACAAAAATTTATATCAAATGATTTTGAGTATCACTCAACATACTTTTCTCAGGGAGAGGATAAATTTACGTTCATTGAAGAATGTAAAGACCCCCATTCTGTGACTGTGGTCATTAAGGGACCTAACTCTCACACCATCACCCAAATCAAAGATGCCATCAGAGATGGGTTGAGGGCTGTCAAGAATGCTATCGATGACAGTAAGTAATTTTGATTTGTCTTTTAAGTGGGCCTTATCTGTCTTGCCTTATTAGTGACAGATATTGATTTGAGTGGCTTTTTTTGTTGGTCATTAAAGAAAAGGACTTGCTTTTGCTTTCTGGAATTAATGATCGGATTTGATTGATGATTTTATTTTATTTTATTCATTTTTCCCCCTCTGTGGGAAACATACCTGATATCTCTAAAGTAGAATGGAAGGGATATGAAGTTTGTGCCTCCTTCTGAAGTCTTTTTAGAGAGCTACATAAAAAAGCTTTCCTGTCATGACCATTAGTGCCAGGAATCAGTGATAATTGTGTAAATAGGATGTAATTATTGTATTCATATCGACTGATTTTACATTTGAAATTCTGGCATTTTGCATAACTTTATAGATGCTCATTATTGTCTTTGTATCACCATATATTTGAAAATTACAAAAATGAACATGATTCAACTTGCATGATACAAGTAAGTAAAAAAAAAGGGAAGCATGTATTGTGGTCTCTTGGTATGACACTCGTTCAGAACGCCAAAGGCCCGGATTTTTATACCAGGTTGTGTCAGCTTGTGAAAATTCATTTTTTATTTTTCTGCCAACAAATCCTATGGGGGGTATTCAGGGCTGAGAATCTCCGCCTTTTTTGTTGCTGCTTTCTGCCTCTGTAGTCGTTGTTTCTGCTTTTCAATGACTTGCGAGCTAAAATATACAATGAAAAATTGGTTTTCAAATAGGGTAGAAACAGCCATAGGCCTAGATGGCTGTTTTTTAAGGGTTATTTTCAAAAGTTTTCCTAGAGGGGCCTCCCGCCTTTGGCTGCCGGGTCTCGTGCCTTCGGCACTCAGTTTCAGCCTTTTTCAAGACTGTCCATTCTCAGCCCTAGGTATTATTTTAGTGTCCAGTCTTATCATAAACTGGGAGGCCCTTTGTGCTAGTTGTGCATGTAAAAGTAAAAGAAAACTTGACTGTTGGAAGTCATAAAGAGTAGGCCAAAAACATTCAACCCAGGCAAAAATTAATCCCCACCAGTCCTTCTCTCTCCATCGGTCTCTTCTTCACAAGGCTTGGTTGTATAAGGAAGGGCAAATGGTGTATAACCCAGCCAAAGCATTATGCAGCACTTGTAAAACTGTTGAGCTGATGTGTCAACCCGATATTGGGAGAAACTGAAAGGAGAAGATTGCCAATATATGAAAACTGAAGTTTTGCTGCCATAGCATTTTTATGGTCATATTTAAAAATCTGTACCAAGCCTCAACATGTGAGTTCTTACAGGGGAGGAAACAATACACTCACCGCCAGTTAGCCACACATGTAAGAGGTGACTAAGGTAGCACCCTTACCCTGTTTTTTTCCTTTCCAAATATTTTTTCCTATTTCATTGTCCCTATTGAGCCCTGAGATTATCCTGGAAAGGTTTTATTTCAAACAATCAATCAACCATTTCATACCAAGATGTGATTTTATATAAAGATTAGACTTGTTATGCTAATGTTACCTTTACTTCTCAGGTCTCATCCTTGTCTAGATATTTTGTTGGGTTTGCTATAACAAATAGGATATTCATAATGCCAGCTGTTTTGAAAGCATTTTCCATAAATTGTGTGAACAAGTGAACTCTTACAATTCATTATGAATCCTATGATCTGTCAAGAAGTGTAATGAATGGACTAAATTTTTTAATGTTATAATATTTCTATGTCACCAATGTATCACTGTAATAAGACAAATTTCCCAATGAGGATCGATCAATTTATTTATTCAATTCCATTCAATCTTCCACAGATTGTGTCCTTCCCGGAGCTGGGGCTTTTGAGATAGCTGCTTATCAAGAACTGATGAAATATAAGGATTCTGTCAAAGGCAGGGCTAGATTAGGTCAGTTTTTGTCTATCATCTAATAGTGAATTTTCATTCATGTCTTGGTTTTTGCAAGGATTTGGTCCCCATGTGGGTCCTGGGCTCTCAACTGAGAGGTGAAGAATAGGCCCAATGAATGTGAAGCTGCTTATGAAGACCACACTCCTTCTAGATACCTTGCTTTACTAACATTGATTGCAGTAAATGTAGTGGTTTGGATATTGATACAATATCTCAAAATAATAAAAGTAACAAAAGAAGAGGTCGCATGGACGAAATTCGTGCCTGTTTTAAATAAATATTATTGGGGTTTGTTGATGGGAGAAGGTACACACCAAACAAAAAAAAGAAATCAGCTATTTTCACGGCCTACCTGGTCAATAGGTAGAGCATGTGGCCTCCAAAGCAGCACCCATTGGAGATAAGAGCTGCACAATGATCTCAGCAGGCTATCAAAAAACTTGTACTTGCATTATCACTTATAGGTATGGGGTGATAGAATAATGATAATTTAAGAAATTATCAAATTAAGATTTTGTGAAGATTAATGATTTGCAACGGAATTAAAAATCTCTGGCTATCGTACTGCTTGGAAGTCATGGGTTTTACACACTATTTTCAGCATGATTTCAATAAGCAATTTCATTTTCAGAAGTATCAGCTCCACTTAAACGACTGCTGACGGGAACAGAAAATGGTGGGTTGGTACCCCCATGGCCTAAATAGTCTTGACTCTTTGTCCCCTCTTGTCATCATTGCATAGCCCAAAAGTAGGGCATTCATCAAGGCAAAAGCAAGTGCACAGTCCCAGGGTTAAAAGAAAGAGTATGGAGAGCTGTAAAATAGAGTTGTTACTATGGCCATGTGAGAATTTATTGAAGTATGATATTTGATTGTAGAAGAAATGTTGTGTATCGACAGCAGTATCAAATGATGGATATTAAAATCGCTTAGCATTATTGTGTGCTGATACTCTAAACTAAGGAACCTCTGATGGTACTGCTTTACTGACATTCCTGATTGGTGATAACTCTTTTTGACTCGTTTTCTCGTTTCTTTTTTAATTCTTTTTTTAGACTAGGTGATCACTAACTTTATAAAAGCTCTAAATCTATATAATAGTGACTGGAAAAGTCACACCTTTTAGGAATCTACACTTTGGAATCATCCCAACAGTGAAGATCCTGCAAACCCCCACTACTGGAAGCAATCCAGCTCATGTAGATTTAAATATTCTAGGTCTAATCCACAATAGTCATCTTGATTTAGCTTAGATATTTAGATTCTACCTTGTATTGTAGAAGAATGTAGATTATCTAGGTCTAGATTCAATCTTTAGAGATCTAGACAGTCAAGAGCCTAGATCTAGATTGATATCTAGATTGACACATTTAAGCTTAAAACTCTTCCCAAGCTTGAAACATTATGGACATTATGTAATTCACCTATTTTCTACACATCAGTCTTGAAATATTTAGCTCATAAAGAAATAAATCATTTCCCTAAGTCGTGAGAAGCTTCTTTCTCAATGAAGCTGGCTTGCCCGAATGAATGAGGTAAAACTGACATAGCCGTTTTGTATCAACACTAGAAACAAAAACTTGACTTGGCCGGTTTGATCCAAGCTATTGTTAAAGCATTTCTAGTGTATGATATTGTCTGACATTTTACACAATGAAGAATGGGTGTTTATTTGGCGTATGAGCAATTTTTGGGAAGAAAAAAAAAGATAAAGGAAAACCTGAACTTGGCCGGTTTGTGCCCAACGCCATTGATATGAAATACGTAGCCCTAAGATGTAAAATACAAAATCTGCTTCTGCTATCTCTAAACGGCAGAATGCCAGCTCATTGAAGACTACAAGTTTGACAAGCTTCATAGACTGGATTGAGAAACTTCTTTTTTTTTTCTTTTTTTTTTTTTGTATGTATGTATGTGTTGTTTTTTTAATTTTGATATTTACTTGTTTTGAAACCTCATTTTTGAATACTGAAGATAGTCTTTCAGGGAAGGATATGTTAAAAGGAGGGCTTTAGGGAGCTGTAAATGGATTCATTATTATGGCTAAATGTGAGAGTTGACTGGATTAATAAATGCCAAGTATCAACAGGAGTATCAAATGATGGATATCTGTATCGCTTAGAATTATCGTGTGCTGATACTCACTCAACTAAGGAACCTCTGATGGTACTCTTTTCCTGTTGTTCTTGATAGTTTTCTTTTTGACGC
>JAOXNP010071113.1:0-10615 GCA_028571245.1 Chromodoris orientalis
AGTGAGAGAGAGAGAGAGAGATAAAGAGAGAGAGAGAGAAAGAGAGAGAGAGAGAGAGAGAGGGAGGGGGGAGGGGTGCACAGTGTGCAAACAAATAAATATCTATTTTGTCTTTCTCCGTTTGATTGGTGGAGTGCATGCGATGAGTTCAGATGATGTTTGTAGATGTTGTGATGTGATGATTAATTTCATTTGTGTTTCCTCATTCCGAATACCTGCCCCCCTCCTCTCTAATTTTGCCACTGACGCATGAATGAGCTCCCCACCTTGCTCACCATGAAACGCCAATCCAAACCCATATGTTTGTATCCATGTTGTGCAGTGTTTCTCTAATATGTGTTGTTTTGGAGTGACTTTGTTGTTGAATACTTTCCTATAGAATGTCATGTACTTAGCGATGCTTGATTGAATTTGTGGAATTGAAGATTGTGATATTGGTTTCGCGTGTGATAGTTGAATGTGAATATCTTTATATAAAGTATTTAGCAGATTGAACTTTTCTCTTATCGTGACTGCCATGTCGAGTATGCTTTGTTTATATGTGCATTCTAGTGTTTTCTTTATAATGAAAGAAGTAATTTCTTTGTACACTTCTGATGTGATGTATTTGTGACAGTGATTGCCAATAAAAGAGCGACTGTGGTAAGATTGGGGTACGATTTTGTGTTTGTCAAGAATACTATCAATTTGTGAGCAGACAGGCCCTGACCGAATGCTGAGAGGCTCAAATTGAAGTTCAGCTAAATCTTCTTCAAGTGAAGATACCTTCTGTTCAAAATTATCCTTGTCTTCTTGTGTGTCAGACATGATGACGCAAGATTGAAAAAATTGAATTTTTTCTTTGAGCTCTTCAGCCCTCGGCCAGTTATTGCCAAAATCGCTCAGGGACTGAGACACACCTCTACAGTCTTCCTCGGGTTGCAAAGCCAGTTGTGTATCTAAATGATGAACAGCTTCCTCTAGCAGACGGTGATGTTTTAATACTATACCTAAGAGAATGTGCAAATAAGGTGGTGCTACTCTAGTGGGTTCGATATCCAGCAATGGCTTATGGAGACTGTTGTGGAAGCGTGACACGTTTTTCTTTATTCCATGGCCATATTTTTTAAAACGCCTGTAGTCGCGTTTCATGGTGGTCAAGAGACGTGGTAGAGAATCTGGTGCCTGTTTCTTGGCCATGTAGGACTTCGGTGACAGACACCACAAACATGGGTAAGTGCCTTGTGCCCCAGACAGTCCAAAAAGCTTTGTCAAAAAATCATAATCCCCAAACAGAAATACGACTATTTTCTTCCCATCCCATTCTAATTCAGAAAGTTCTTGTATTTGAGGTCGTAAAATTGATATACACTTCTTCATATTTTCATAATTATCCTTTATTCGAGCCATAGCAACCACAAATGTGTTGTATTTAGAATTTGGTTTTGCTGTGTTTGCAATCTGTAATGTAAACTTTAGACTATTTTTACCATGGTCACCCCCAAATTTCACCCATATTTCATCCCCTGGAATTGTAGAATTGTGCCATGTAAGTGTTTCATGCTCTTTATGTTTGTCTAGTATGTTTGTTACAAAGTTTGACAAATTGGCAACCCTACCGAAAACTGATCGGTGTGTCTCTCCTGAATTATTGCCGGTACTGAAATCGATCATTTCAGTGATAACTCTGTCAGCTGCCAGACCTGTCACAATCTTTCTTTGCTCATTTTCATTTGGCAGTGAAAGACCGGCTTCTTTCAAATACCGCCTTTGGAGACGCAATTGGCTCCATGTGAGGTCTGTTGCTTCCTTCATTGCCATCACAGTATGGCTACTCATTCCTGGCTTTGTTTTAATGCCTGCCTGTTCACAAATATTTTTTCGCACTGGTAGTGGGTTGCGTTTTAACTCTGATGTCTGTTGTGTAACGATGCTGTCTTCCGATTTTCCAGCTAACATTGTTCTAAGTGTAGACATCATGTTTGTGCGTTGTCTTTTAGTTGTTGGTTTGGCGCGGCTACTTTCAATTCTTGGTTTTGTTAACTTTGCTAAGTATATTGGTTGTCCTCCTGTCTTACATCTGATTATGTTTGTTGGGTTGTTCCTAAATTGTATGCTGTTAAAGTAATTGTTGAGTTGAGTTTCATCTTCATCTAATTTTCGCTTTTTTGGCATCTTTAAAGACTGAGAAAACAGTCTGTCTTTTTTAAATGCAGGTGAGGTGATGCTATCTTTCATAATTTTAGCAGGTTTGGACGGCGTTGATGAAGCAATAGGGGAGCTCATGTCAACAAGACCAGTGGTTGTTTCACTGTCATTAAATGTGTGTTGTTCGGTTTCTGTGTTGTCTGTGTTAGTGTTAGTAGGGGAGTCAAGGGCCGTCAGTGTGTCATTGTCCTCTACATAAGCTGTTCCGTCTAAGGGGTTTGCTGGAATCGTTGATGTATTGAGTTCTTGTACATTTGAATTGGCTGGGCTGGCTGTTTGTAGCTTTTGTGTGTTGTCTGTAGATCTAGCCGTTTTTGTTTTTATACAGCCAAAGACCGTCCTTCGAAAATGTGAACAGGACAGACAGTCTAGTGAGCTGGTGCCTGGTCTAAAAGCTGTCCAAATATGTTCACTGTCACTGACTAGTTGCTTAGCTCTGATCATTGAACCTTGATAAAAGTTTTTTTTGACATTGTTTATACGACATATGCACCCAGAGCAAATGTATTGCGAATGTTTTGCGGGGTTATCACTTGCCAGGGACAAACCGAAAACTAAGAGGATTTCCCCCACGAAGTCTGCACATTTGTACACTTTTCTGTTTTTCTCTTTTTGTTTTTTTGAAATTTTTCTTCCACCACATGTCCTGCACAACTCGTTTATGTTAGCAATATGCTGGATTTCATTATGGGCATCCATTTTTTTATCTGTATAGAAAAAAAAAAGCGTTATTAAGCTACAACTCACAGTATATAGGCCTACGACAAGACGAGAGAGAGGCAGGCCTATTTTTATTATCCTAGGATAAGAAAAGAATACAAAACTTAAACTGCGATAGCACAGCACACAGAAACTATACGATAATGAAACTTTCACAGAATAGTGCTAAATACCTCCTTAAATGAAAGATACAATTTTTTAAAACTTTGCTCGCGGATAGCCTGAGTAATTTGATCCCAATTGAGATGAATGATAAAAATTGAAATTAAATCAGCTGGAAATACACATAGGAGAAAACACAGAATAACACCACCACTTCTAAACTGAGAACCACAAAAGTTATATCGTCATATAGGAGAGGAACGGATTTTTAGAATGAGACCAAGAGTGGGTATGTAGGGATAATTTAAAGTGGTGCAAAAGTCAGTGGAATGTGTGAAGAATTTCCGCATCAAGCCTGAACAGCGCGGTAGTAGGCGCACCCGGCTGTCAGGCGTGTTAACTGACCGTGACAGGTGATTTATGACCCAACGTGGAGGGCTGTGGAGGCAATGCCGGCTCAAAACTAAATTGCTGGTTAAAGTACGGTTTTAACAAGCGTGGATATGGGTTGCAATCGAACTCATTTAGATCGAGATATGGGAAAATTCATTATCACCTCCCTTTTAGATCCTCTTGATCAGTCAATCCATCTCAGAGCTATGATTTTTCAAAGTCAGGGATTTTAATTCCATCCAAAGCCTTATCACCTTCCCAGATCCAGTTGAATAAGATTCTCCTATTAACAATAAACAAGATATCTTGATGAAAGCGATATTGAACCCAACAATGAGCTTGATTTATCGCGAGATCTAGACTCTAGCAATGACATTTTGGATCACGAAGCCAACAGTGAAAGTGAAAGTAGTAACACAGAGGCCAGCACTCCTGATAGTCAGTACTAGAGCTTATAATAACTGATGTTCAAAATTTATTCCTCTCGATTTTATTGATAGAAAAGATTAAGTTCCAATGTAACTGGCAAGACAAGTGATTCACACATTTTAAGAATTTTATATGGAGTGAGTATTATGTACATAGCTTGTTTTTTAATTATATATTTTGTCACTTGAGTCCAAAAGTAATGCAGGGTTATGCCTCTCATAGTGGTAAATTAGACTTGTGCTTTCCTGAAAACCTTGGTAAATTAAGGGTTAAGGAAGATGGAATGAGGGATGATATAATGGCCATTGGTGTGAGAAAGACGGATGCACTGAACTGGTCAAGTTGGGAACAGAAGATCCACTGGGAGACCACTAACAGGATAAGCTGAAAGAAACAGATGAAGGAGAAGATGAAGTGTGTCATAAATGTGTTTTTGTACCTCTGTACATTATAAATGTCATTGTGCCATTGATTAATACCAGAGGTACAGTGTATGGCTTACTCAGTCTTCATACTTCATAAATGGCAAGGACTAAGTTCTACAGATTCCTTTTAGCCTCTTGCAATCCTTATATACATTCCAGCATAAGAATATGTCCACTTACGATATGTAAACAAACATCCTGAAACAGTACTCACCAGCCTAAAATTTAGCACACAGCTTAGTTATGAGGTCAGAAACATAACCTGTGTGTCATGATGAATTGCATTCACCTTTTCTGCATGTGCTCACGATACCTACTGTTGCTGCATTTTCCCTCACAACATGTGCTATTTTATGAGTTCATCAAAATCACTTATTCACACGGTGTGGTAGTTTTCTCCAAAATGGAAAACAGTGTGCTTTTCAGCTGAAGTCCACTAATCAACCAAAGATGCCATATCTGTCTATCAAAGAGCATGGAAGAGCTCTTGGCATGGTAGAAGTAGGGATCTCAATGAGGCACGTTGCAAGAATTTTCAACGTCAGCCACTCCACAATTGACAATCTTCTAGCATGTTTTCAAGCCACACAAAATCTATGAGACAGGGCACGTCCAGGACATCCAAGAGATTGAACACTAAACAGATCGGCACCTCGTCAAAACACATTTAAGGGACTGTTCCCTTATTGCTGCAGAGACAGATGGAATATAAATAGAAGGCATATGGATGTATCTGAATGCACAATCTGTTGATGTTTACAAGTGCTGGCCCTATTGTGTCATCAACCTTATGTTGGGGCAGTTCTGATCAGACAAAGCCGACAACAGAGACTTCAGTGGGCAAATCAACACCTGAGATGGGAATTACATGACGGGGATGGTGTTGTCTTCAGTGATGAGTCACACTTCCGTATGAGCTATGACAATGGAAACGCAAGAATTTGGTGCATGAGAGGAGAAAGACGTGCAAACTGCTGTATCATTGAAACTGACCATTGATGTGGGCTGCCATTAGCTTCTATTACATATCTCCATTTCTTTGATGGACCTGTTACAGCTATAACTTACCTCAACGAAATCTTGCAAGACCATGTGATGGACTTATTCCAACTCCATCCAGATCTACATATTTCAGCAGGACAATGAAAGGGCTCATACTGCCCGAATGCGCACCAATGTTCTTGGCTCTCAAAGGTACCCAGTTTTGAAGTTGCCACATTATTCACCTGGTTTTTCCCCAATTGAAGGCCTATGGTATGAGCTGGGTCACAGAGTCAATTCCAACTATATAGTGAACAACATGGACCAGTTGAGGAATGCTCTTGTTCAAGAATGGAATGCCATACCACAGGCCTCTATCATTGCTTTGACATGATCTATATGGCGTCATAGTAAAGAAATGAAGTTTACATGTGAATTATTGGCTCATATTTGTTAATATTTATCTCATTTAATCAGACTTTAATTTTTGCAGATCCTACTGAACTGGGAAATAAGAAAAACACAAAGAAAAAAGACATACTTAATGCTGCTTCACGTCCTGATAAAACTGGCCTCAGATAATCCATTAAGCGCTCATGAGGCAAGTCTGAAGCCCAGTGAATCAGTTCTGGAAAATAAATTTAAAAATGCATTTGGCAAGACTGTTAAAGGCTTCAAGGGAAAAGGAAAAGAAACACCAATACAAAAACATGATTTGCTTATACATAAAAATTAAAAAATCAAAAAAACAAAACAAAACCAAAATATATCCTTCCATACTCTTTGTGTTTCGCCTTGTTATGTAGAAACTTCTTCACTAGATGATCAGTCTATACTGAAAATATTATGACCATCATATCATAATTAAACATAATGCATCAGAAAAGTAAAGCAACATCAATAAATAATAAAATATTCAATATAATACCTTTCAACTACATTTATCATTCTATTATCCATATTTGTATCAATCAGTAAAATTTGTCTCTAAATCTAATTTTAAGTCTTGAAAATTTGTGACTAAAAAAATTTCCCAAAAATTTCATTCAAGGTTCATCATCATTGTCATCAATGGTGGTAGCATGCAATATTCAGTACATTGCACACGGCGTCAAGTTAGCGCTATTTTAGCGCGATGTCTAATGTCCGAGTCATCCAACCATAACAGAGGCCAGTACCCACTAGGCAGGTAACGTGTCAAGGTCATGCTGTACCGTAATTATTATAAGTGTATTTTATTACATCATACTGGCGATGCTTTTCGTTTGATGGGTATGATTTTTTCACCAATTTAAAGATGTAAGGCTGAGCTAATCAAATGTAGAATATGAAAAAAAATTACACCATAGCTTCTATGCAGTCGAGCCTGCAAAACAGCACTTTCGTGGTTAGTAAGCTCATGAATTACATTAATGAAAAAAGTTAATCACTAATTCAAGACACCATCAATTTCATCAAAATTGATTCCTTTCAAACGTTTAAACACATACATGTTAACTTACCAAGCATCAAGTCCTGAGCACAAACGATTTTGCTTTAATTGGAGATTTTCCATCCGGATGTCAAAATTTGGAGATAACCTAAAGCTATTCATAACTCCTCAATAGTCACTTCAACACACAAGAGATGCAATTTATATCACCTGCACTTTACATGACACAGTTATTTTGAAAGCAATAGGCATTGTTGAGCATACTTAAGATTTCTATTATTTACTCATTTTTAACAAGAGAGGAGAAACCTGACTGAGGGAGGTGGGCATTGAGAGTAAAACTAATTCTGTCAACATCATTTACTATCCTCTTAATTTTGTCATGATGGAGTACAATGTTGTTTTGGTAGTGTCATCTTTGGGAATTGCTGTCTGTACAAGTTCATGTAGTTGTCTATGGCTGTTTGTAATTGAGGAAGTGAATTTTTATCGATGTGATTGGCATGCGAGATTGCGCTGTGTACCTTACTAACGAATCACTGAGGTTGTTGAAGATTAATTCCACCATGTATGCAAGATTGACCATGAAAGGATTACTTTTGCATGCTCTTGTTGTTGTCACCACTGACTGTGTGAGAAAGATATTTGTGATTTCCTTCAAAGGCTCTGGTCTGCTGTGGTATGCCTGCTGTGTGATTCTGTATTTTTTGAGCATGGGAACTAATGAAAATGCTACTGGTCCAGACCTAGGCGCAAGTTCCTGGTGAGTAATGCAGGACAGTGTCTTCTGTGGTTTTACTTGTTCCCTGTACAAGGCTATGTCTTCTTCCCTTTCATTAAAAAGTAAACATGTCTGCTCAAATTCTATTTTTTTCTCCAACTCTTGCACCCGTGCCCACTCTTTCCCATAAAACTGTGTTGTACCCAAATCTGTCAAATGTTCATGTCTCTGAGATGCAATTTTGATGTCTATGTCAGGGGCTACTTCTTCTAACAGTCTGTGATGCTTAACAGCTATGCCTAATAAGATGTGGAGGCATGGAGGTGTGACTTTATCTAGCTCTACTAGCACCAAAGGCGCATGCAGCGAATTGTGGAACTTGGTTACCTCTTTTTGTCTCCACATTCTTGTGTGATGAATCATGTGTTGTCTGCGTGTAATGTCAATCATGTGTTGTCTGCGTGTAATGTCAATGTTCTTGGTTGATGGTGAGCTGTTGCAAACTTCAAAGTTTGTTTTCGTAGTATCAGGCACCATTATAGGTATGAATAAGTTCCCTGTAGGCCTGACAGACCGTATATCTTGCACAAGAAATCATAGTCTCCATTAAGGAAGACTTTGATTGCTTTCTCCCTCCACGTCTGTGTTCGTAAGGCTGCGATTTTGCTGCCCAGCCCACCGTCTAGAAATCAAATTAAAAATTCATGTGTGTCCCTAACTGGTGCAATTACAATCACTACAGTGTTTCTTTGTAAATTTGGCCTGTTGGGTGTTTGCAATTTGAAATGTAAATTTCAGTGAATTTTTCCCATAACGCCCCCAACCCCCATCCCTATTTTGACCCAGATCTCTAGAAATTGGAATCATGTCATTATGCTAAGTTTGTTTCGGCATATGAATCAACCATGTGGTCAACAAATCGTGCCAAGCCTTCAATTCTACCATACAGTAACCAGGTCTGACTGTGGATCGCCAATTGTTTCTATTCTGCGCCGCTGTCAACACCGCCATCATGGTAGATATTCCCACTGTTCCAGCCTCTCTCATCAGGGTTCTTCTCAGGGTTTCTTTGGGGTGGCCTCTTTTTCTTTTGCCTTGTGCTACCAACAGCAAAGCCTGCTTCGCGATTCTCTTGTCCTCGCTTCTGTACAGGTGGCCTATGTATCTCCATCTTTTTTTTCTTGATGACGTCTGACACCAGAGCTTGTCCTTATATTTCCCTTATTTCTTTACCAGAGAAATAATAGATTGTTTTGACCAAAGCAACCGCCTTTGAACGCATTCTTCTACGTCATAATTCAGTATTTACATGACATCAACATTGTAATGATAAAGCCCTGGCCAGCAGCTTCCTCCTATATGAATCCTACCGGACATTTCTCGGATCTCGTTAAAACTATTGGGAAGTTAAGGAACAACTCAAGTTACCTTGCTCAAATCTGGTACGACGTTGCTAATGTAGTTATTGAAAAAGTTGTATCTTCAATGAGAAGGGGAGATGATGCGTCACAATAGCTACATCGTGCAAAAAGCGGTCACAAAAAATATTGATGCACATTTTCCCTTTAATTTAAATGTGTCAAAACACTTTTTCCAATAAAGAAAGAATTTTGTGACTTTCATTATTTGACCGTCTTCAACAAAACAGCTGAAAAGTAAAATATCTATCACCCAAGATAGGGGCTTGAATCACGTATCAAATAAATGCTAAATAAATTTTCTTACAAATTAATGGTACCACATTCTGCAAATTTAGTCTATTATTTTTCGAGATACGCACAGGGTTTTTTTAATTGATACTTTTTTATAAAGCTGAGTATATTATTATATATTTTAAATTGCCTGCTCTAAAAGTGAAAAAAAGGAAGGAAGGCGTTTCTGTTGAGTATGTAATAAATTATCAAGCATGGTAATAACAAACGATAAAAAAGGGGGACAAGCGAAGTGACGTTTCGGACATAATCTTTCGTCAGATGACAAAAATACTGGACTGTAACAAATAACAAAACAAACAAATCATTTGAATAACAGAAAATGAAACGAAAGGACGCATCACATTTAAACTTAGACATGGACGTCTAGGATCACCGCAAAGGGATGTGTCATATTTCCTGTCCTGTCTTCCGCGTCCAGTAGTACCGCACAACGCTTTGTTTACCTTTAATTGTGACAGTTCTAAATCAGATCTGATCCCGCTGATTCTTGAATCATGACCGCTTCCGAATATATTGAACAAGAAATATTTTAGGGTTTTTTTTCCCGATCAAGGTAACCTGTTATTACGTCTAGGCCAAGGCCATGGATTTCTGGCTGTTCCACTAACCCCATCCTTCTTTTCTTGAAACCCATATTTGTTATTTGACCCAGACGCACCACTTTTGTTTGGAAGAGAGGTATGGGTTTTTTTTTATTTCTTCATAATTGAGCGTTCTTATAATTTTACAAGATTGTATATATTTTAAACATAGATTGTGGCAAAAGGCTTATTGGTTTACTTAAAAGTTGATTACTTAATTTTTCACAAACTTTTGAAAATCAACCCCATGAAAATGTCAATAAAAAAAAAAGTTAAAATTTTGCCAAATAAGTGCTCATGATTATTGCTAAATATAAATAAAATGCAAAAACAATTAGCCTGTTGCCCTCATCTATGTCTCCTTAGTCTGCATGCCCCACTTTGTACCTGTAGGCTGAATACTCTTTTGTGATTTTGAGACTGGCGTGGTACAAGGTAGTGTCAAATTAATTGAGTTTTTGAGAAAATCACAAAGATTGATTCAAGCATTGGTAAAAACATGTCATTGCCTAGGCCCAGAATCTTATTATTAATATCATTTATAATTAAAATTATGCAATGCAAATTCCTGTATGTTAAAAATAAGGTGCAAAAGCATCATTTAGGACCCAAAGATTTTTTTATGAAAATTCAGTCAAAAATCAATAAAACCTTACCCACTTCCCCCCTTAATTTAGATATTGCAAACTTTCGCAGGTGTTATTTCAGTCTTGTCAATACTATGTTATTATTAATAACTATTAATAAGTTTACCACGTCTTTTTTTTTCTTCTTAATTTATTTACTCATTAGTTTTTTTGTTGTTTTTTTCATCGTCATCATCATTATCAATGCTTTTAAAATTATTACTTACTCTTCTCTTCCACTACTGTTGCTACTGTTGTTGATACTACTACTACTACTACTACTACTACTACTACTACTACTAC
>JAOXNP010072224.1:0-10603 GCA_028571245.1 Chromodoris orientalis
AAGAAGAAGAAGAAGAAGAAGAAGAAGAAGAAGAAGAAGAAAGAAGAAGAAGAAAGAAGAAGAAAGAAGAAGAAGAAGAAGAAGAAGAAGAAGAAGAATCATCATCATCATCATCATCAGCAGCAGCAGCATCATCATCATCATCATCATCATCATCATCATATAGAGTAATAATACTGTAGTAGTGCTCTGTTTGTATGTGGAGCTGGGATATGATGATCGAAGCTACAACGAATGAACAATGACACACGTAGATACGTAAGCACGTCAACAGGTCCAACCACACACCTTTCGTGCTCGCTGTCAAACATACATTGGGCTATTATTATAGTAGACATACACACAAAACAAGAAGAAAGGAGCGTTATCTTATGTGGGATTTCCACAATTGGATGAATAAGGACAAGAATTAAAATGGAAAACCAAATTACGTCAAAGAATATAATTTTGCTTACTTTGTAAGACAGATGGCATTGTTCTTGGAAGACAATATTCCAGTATGAGGTCTGTGTTCCTTGTTTCTTGGTTGTGTTGTTGTAGATTTAGTGTCGTTCCGACACAAGACTGTGTTGGAGATCATCGATAATAGAGGTTGCCAACACTAAATAAATTGGGACCACTAAATTAACTTTTTTTTAAGAAGCTTTACATTTGTCATACCTTCATTCCCCCTCTCTGGCTGACACTGACGACTCATTTGTACCTGTTGCAGAATGGTTGTCTTTAATACTTTGATGGTATAATTATCTGACTTACTTCCTTTATCTCGTAACTGTGTGAATTGCCGGTTCGTTAAACCAATTTGAATATTTTAATGTTTGGGGTCACTTTCACCCACCACTTCACCACTTGTTCTGTGAGTTATGGCTTTTGTCCGCGCTTTTCGTCTCATTGTAAAGACTGCCTGTAAAACCTGACTGAAGTTTACCAGTAAATAATGAGAATATCAAGAACTTCTTGAATGTTGTCTATATCCAAATGTTTCTGTGAACCTGGGACATACGTGTAACGATTGTATGTGTACTATGCAACAGTGTCCAACCTTACCAGAGCCTTAACCATATCATCGCCTACACCTATTGTTATCCAGACTCCAAAACGCTCCACACCTGATACGTCATCACCCTCTATGGGGCAGCCATTTCCCGATCAGGCGTCACTACGTCTGCTCTCTGCTGATCCCCTCCCGCAGAGGAAGTAAGTCTCCATGCAGACTGCGCATGCACCCGCTCTGGACAACTTACTTCACATTAAATCTAACCCTTCTTGTGCTGATAGACAATCATAAACAATATGTCACTTTATTTTGGACACTCACAAGCACTTTCATATTTTGCAAACCAGAAAACGAACCAATATTAAATTTAGGAGCTCAACAACAACAAAAATGCCTAATATGTGTGCAGAATTTCAAAACGATACGGTCAATGGTATTGAAGCAATTAAAAAAAAAGATGTAACTTTCAAACAAGCTGAAAATATGAAACTGAAAACAGTAATAATGTTGTGCGAAGTTAAGCAAATCAAATAGATGACATTTAAAAAGCAATAGAGAAAAGGAAATGAAAAGAAAAACAAGCCAAGAGTTACGAGGTATATCAATGAATGGTAATTATATTACGTTTGGAATCAAAGTGTATGCTCAAACATCTCCCGTTAGCAGCAATCGCATGTTTCAGGTCGGCAGAGAACTCGCGCGTGACTCATTCAATCAAGTCTTGGTCCATTGTTCTGGCTTCTCTCACAACGTTTTTTGCTTTACGACATCAAGTGCTTGTAAGGAATCTGATACATACAATCTTACAGGTAGCCTCGCAGAAAAAAAATGCAAGGGTCTAGGTCAGGGCTTTTAGTTGGTCAAACAATTTGAGCATGTCTTGAGATCAGCTGTTGCTCCGAGAAATTTATTTTGAGGAACTCCATAACTTCTTTGGTAGTGTTTGGAGAAGCCCCATCTTGCATGAAGATGACAGTTTGTAGGTCGATGTTAGCTTTTCGACGGAGTGCTGGCATAATCTCCTCTGAAGGAGGTGAAGGTAACGTTCATGGTGACTTTGTGACCAAAGTCCACAAAGTCATCTTGCAAAGTGAGGAGCCTGAGCAAAGAAGCATAGCCGATGCCGCACCATGCGATTGCGGGCCTCAACAACAAAGTTCTCTTTCTCCTCGCTCCAGAGCCGATTATGTGAGAAATCATAAAGCCGGTCAAGAAAAAGTGTACCTCGTCACTAAAGGTGATAAAGGGAATAAAATTTTTGTTGCTCTTCCATCTGCTGACAGAACTGGAAACTTTGGTATCTGTTGCCCTCGGTTTGCTCAGGAAAGATTCTCGTCTAGTACTGATACAGATTGTCTGATGTAGTAACCTCTTTTCTCACCCGGCCGTCGTCTTATTTTTTTTAATTTTTTTTATTCACGAAAGCCATCATTCTGTTCGTTGAAAGTCTCCATCATTAATCGACGAACGTGGGTGTGTTAGGATCCATCAGACACGACAATGTGGTAAAATTACATAAAACAAGCGAGACTTACCTGTTGAAGCTTGTTTGTGATCTTACCGATTTACTCACCAGGAACGGAGGGTCAAATGAGATATGATTGCGCATGCGTAGTCCACATTTTAGAGGGTAAGCGATAGCCGAGATTTAAATTCTAATCGTGTTTGGAAGGGAGGGTCCCTAATAAAGGGTGGGCATTTGACCCTCCGTTCCTGGTGAGTAAATCGGTAAGATCACAAACAAGCTTCAACAGGTAAGTCTCGCTTGTTTTATGTAATCTTACCTCATTACCCACCATACACTTCGTCTCAAATGAGATTTCAGAGACCGGCTATCGCTTCCGCTTACTTACATTATATAACAGATGATCAACAAGTCACTTACCTAATGACTATTTTGCATGTAGGCTTTCAACACATCTTGGGCCATGTTATCTGTCTTCTTTTTGTAATACTTTGAAAACGTAGACTTTCTTGACCAACCAGCAGCTTTCATGATTGTATCGACTGATACACCACGATGAGATGCAGCTGAGGCAGTAGCTGCTCGCGTGCTATGTGCAGAATACTTAGCAGTGTCTATACCTGCTTTTTTCAAACCTTCTTTAATCCACCGCGCCAGGGTGTCTTTTGAAACAGCTTTATAAGGTTTTGAAAAACTAATGAACAATTGGTTTTCAGCTTTCCTTATATTTTTTGTTTTCTCTAAGTACAACTGTAGAGTTGTTACTACACACAATTTCCTATTCTCTAGGAAACTTGATAATTCAATAGGCGGCACATGCTTTCCAGGCCTAGATTGTTTTATTAGCGCATTAATATAAAATATACATTTTTCATCTGTCAATTTCATATCATTGATGTTGAACATATGTATTGTTTGGCACCTCTGTCCACTTAAAATTGCCAACATTAGTACCAACTTAATGGTTAATTCTTTCAGGTCAAGTTCATCTGGTAGATCATTAAAATAATCAAGAACTTGGTCCACCTCCCAAGTATCAGAATATTTTGGCAAAGCCGGTCTTTTTTCAAACACACCTTTCATTAACCTTTTGACAAGTGGGTGATCTCCAAAACTAGTACAGTTCTTAATTTCTACAAAATTTGAGATTGCAGACCTTGCAATACAAATCGCATTGTAACTATAATTATTTACAAACAATTCAGAGAGGAAATTAATAGGTTTTGCTAGAGGAGGAGAAATGGCACTAACACCCTCCTTAGCAGCATATCTTTTCCATTTGTTGACGAAATTATCATAACTTTTGACTGTTCCTCTTCTCCAAGAGGATGTGAGTAACTTTGAAGATTCCTCTGAAATTCCTTTGTTTTTGTATCTTTCCCTGAGACTACACAACAGAGAAGACTGAGAGACTTCGCTAGTCTGTGTGTAGTCTGAGGGTTTGCCGGCAGGCTTAATAAATTTTTCCTTGGAGAAATCTTTAAAGGTCTTTTGATTAACATTTTCCCCAGTAGAGGATACCATGCCTGGTTCTTCCAGTTGGGGACCACTATGACTCCGGTCGCTTGATCTACTCTGATCTTTTGTAAGACTCTGGGGATCAAACAAAAGGGAGGAAAGGCATAGAAATGAATACCTTTCCAACTTATTGACAGGCTGTCCACTACCTCACTTTCTGGGTCAGCTTTAAAACTAGCAAATGGTTTAAACTGGTAGTTATTTCTTGAAGCAAATAAGTCGTAATTAGGCTTGAATTCTAAATTTTTTAATGCTTGTTTTAATATTTCAGAATGAATTTTCCACTCCATGTCAAGATTAATTTTTCTGGACTCTTTATCCGCAATAACATTTTCCTTCCCAGGAATATATGCAGCAGAAATCCATATGTCCCTGCTTATACAAAATAACCATATTTCTTTGGTCATCTGATTACAAGCAATAGAATGACTAGTGCCCATATTATTGATACAGCTGACAGCTGTAGTATTATCCACCATCAGCCGCACATGACAATGAGATAAGTTGTTTGCGACTACTTTTAAAGCTAAGTAGGCTGCTTTTAATTCTAATACATTTATATGTAATTTCATTTCTTCGAAGTTCCAATCTCCTCCAGTGTTAACAGTTCCAGATGAACAGCCCCACCCAATAGAGGAGGCATCACTATGAATCACAACTGTAGGATCTCCATGGGATGTATCAATGTTATTATATGCATTGTTCAGATTCTTTATCCACCATGTAAGTTCTTCTTTTGCTAGCCTTGAAAGGACCAATTTTGCATCATAAGATCCTCTGTTCAATCGCAATGCATCTTTCTTGCATTCTTCTAAATTTCGGTACCATAGGGGTCCAAACATGACGCCTGGAAAACTAGCAACAATTTTTCCTATAATCATTGCCAATTCTCGAATACTCATTTCTCCCATTTTCAAATAGTCAATGCATAATGACGCTAGTTGTTCTTTCTTCTTATTTGTTAGTCTTACTGTCATAGAAGATGAGTTGATTAGGAAACCTAAATATTCTATTTCCTTACTTGGACATAATTGACTTTTAGTAGGGTGGACAACAAACCCCAAATCAGTAAATAATGTTGTAGTTTCCTTAATATTATGGTTGCATTCATCAGCCCCATCTGCGATAAGCAAAGTATCATCAATAAACATGGTATTAGTCAAACCTAATCCATGTAAGTATGCCAATACAGGCTTCAGTAACTTAGTAAATAGTCTCGGGCAACATGCTAAGCCATTAGGAAAAACTGTGAATTTGAACAGTTTCTTATTCCAGTAAAATTTCAAGAATTCTTGGTCCTCCTCTCTGATTGGAACACTATAATAAGCATCCCTGAGATCAACTGATGCCATAAAACTATCTTTCTTTATAAGTTTAAGGGCAACATGTAATGTATCCATTTTAAAGTGGTAATACTTTACTGATTTGTTAAAGTTTTTTAAATTTAGAATGATTCTGACTCTGTTATCCTTTTTGGGTCTTGAAAATATGGGTGATATAATTTCATTTTTGGAGTGTTGACATTCTTCAATGACTCCTTTATCTAATAAACATGTAATTTCTTTGTCAATTATTTCCCTTTTTTCCTTATTGCACTGATATGCAAAATCTACATCCGACCTAGATCTAGGTCTGCAAATTTGATCTGAGTCCAGAATTGGATTCAATTCTTGTTCTGAGTCCAATTCTATAGTAGCACCTCTCACTATCATAAGTATCTCTTTGTCCTTTGTGATTTCCTTCCATTTTTCTACCTTATTTTTAATTTGTCCTGCTTTAAATCTGGTCGGCTTAATGTGTTCTTTATCAACTAATTTCTTATCTATAAGGTTCTCGAAATTATCTCTAATAGATCTAACTATAACAGTAGGTATACTTACACTACTCCCCATTGTTTCGTCAGTTACTTTCTTCCTGATTGAATTTCCCCTCTCTTCTTGTAAGGAGCATATCTCGTGGTCGAGGGTGTCATGTTCCCTCGACCTCTCCCGAATAAAAAAGGTTTCCTGCCAGTACCATAATGAGTCGTGTAAGTTCTCTGTCTCAACTGGGCCAGTTTGTGTGCATCTCTTGCCTCTTTCATTTGTTTTGTTACATCTTCGCCAAACAGTTTGTCACTCTCTGTCCGATCAGTTTTCTGATGGCATATGGATCTGATATCAAATGGTAATTCTTTCATCATTTGATATTTCCTTCTCAGAGTTAAATCTAACTGCGCATTTCCAAGAAAGGCGATGGCATCTAGGGCGTTTCCCATGACCTGATTCGCCACTTTTTTCATTTCAGCATTTACAGATGCCGATGTACTAAATGTGTGTAGTTTCTCTGTGCCCAAAGCCACTGCAGTCGTAGCCTTAGCAATCAATCTCTGAACCTGTGTTAATCTTCCATCATCTCTTTTTGCATTCTTTTTAAGTCCAACATACGCCTGCATCATTTCTTCGTTTAGCTTTGGCGGGGCGATTATCTCACAGTTTTGTGGCAAACAGTATTTTCCAAGCTTGTTTTTCATGACATCATCATTAAGCCTAGATGAAAATCGAGCCTTTATTACTTTAGCTAGCTTCTGATTTATATCCGGCCCTTTCTTATTTTCTTCATCAATTTCTTTTTCCAACTCGACAAGAACGTCTTCTTCGCTGTTGTCATCGTAATTGTTATCCGTATCTTCATCTAGAAACAATTCTAGTTCCTCTTCAGCACACAAGCTTAATACGTCATCCTCATTTGCATGTGAGCTTGTGATGCACTGACCCCGTTTGCTATGCTCGCGATTCGAATCTCGCTTTGCATTGTAGCAAACCCCACGATCTGACCTACTTTCTAGGCAGTCGAGGCTTCGAGTATAACTACCATGACCTGTACCATGAACTTTCTTCTTCTTTCCTGCACTAGATCTAGTATTGTTCAATTCCTCATTGATCATTTCAACCTCCTCCCGGCTGAACGTTTCATTTACTTTTCTTTTCCTTTTCCCAGGCTCCTTCATGTCTTTTATTTCTTTTTTGAGCTCGTTAAGCTCTGTCATGATAAGTTTTATGGTCTTCGCCATTTCCCCACCATCTTTTTGGTCTTCTACTAGGCCTAGATCTCGATCTAGATCACTCTTCTCGCCCGGAGAAGGAGGAAATAGTTCCCCCTCTGCTCCTTTATCACAATCTTCATTCATCTTTACTTACCTTGTATGAATATTACTGTAAACACAATATTACACAAATAAATTAAATGTACAATATAGTTGTCGAATTATTTAGAAACAAACAAAAATTTTGGTAATCTAAAATCTAGAACAAAAAACACCCTGTGGATTTCGGCATGGCAAGTCAAAGTGGACTACGCATGCGCAATCATATCTCATTTGAGACGAAGTGTATGGTGGGTAATGAGGTAAGATCTGGCTCTTCCAGAAGTGGACATACTTCACTTCGTTTGAGAACATGGCCTTGCAGTTCTCCGCAAAGTCCATCACCATCAAAACTTCACCTGAGAACAATTTACAGGCAATATTGTTTTGTGTTGTAAATCCTGCAGCAGCAGAAACAAGATTATCATTACATACCGTACAAGATTGTCTACATCTCCATCTAGATCTATGCCATAGTCTTGAAGATTAACGACACAGTCTGTTGAAGCAGTACTAGAACTTGAACTGGAAAAGCTAGGCTCGGACGAACCTGTTATAGATCACTCTGGGTTTGGTTCATCCAGACGTCCTTTTTTACTTTTACCACTTGCATTGTCACTCTCACCGAATTTCAGCGTTGACTGGATGCTCCTCTTTTTAGGATCCATTACTCGCACAACAAATTTATCCATGTTAGATCTAGATCTAGGTTTTGGAAGAAGGAAAATTGAAGAGCAGCGACGATATCAATATGAGAACAACAAAGATTCACGGTCCACCACGCATGACGCATACAGTTGGTTAAAGTTCAATACAGAGCAGTCTAAACTCTAAACCTAGGCCTATTTTTACTAAACTCTACAACAAAGAGTTCTTCAATTTAAGAGGGTTTCACAGTTCTCCCGTTAGCTATCTCTCTCTCTCTCCCTTTTTTCTTTCTTTTTTATTTTTATTTTTTGCTTTTTGCCACAACTTATCGCAACTTTCATTAAAATAAAAAAAGCAAAAGGCTTTCCCACCACCTGGCCTTTACTTGTGCCTTATGTTTTCTCATTTGGACGGCACACATGCCTTTTTAGCTTGATTCATATAACCACATTAGGATTCTATTCATTTATACCACCTACAAAAGCCTGGTGTTTAAAAGCAAATGCCTGGTATTTTACTGATAATGAAACTACGTCATCCCAAATGCCTCTTCTAGGCCTACATCACAGAGGGTCATTTGCGTACCGGGTACCCGATTCTGAGCTTCTATTGCCATTCACCACTGAAACTGTTAAGAACTTTGGCTGAAGTTTGATTATCTCATTGGGCCTGGTGATATCCTGATTTTTGCAAACGCCGTTCACATTTTGTCTGCAGCATAGGTAGAAGCAGCCAAACTGTCTTGACCTGATGATGAAGTATGACACCCGCTCCACTTGGTGCATCGTGCTGGTGCCAGGAACGGTGCGGATCTCCGTCTCAGGCCGTTCCCTAGTGATTTCCTTTGTGCCAAGCAAAACAAAGGACCTTTTAAAATAGGGGTCATCCTTATCCAAAATAGAGTTGTTGGACAGGGTATCCAGAGAGAAGACTGAGGTCAGCAAAGGTGCCCAGTCCCTCTTATTGGCTGGCACATCCATCACTGAAGATGTAGATGTTCCTTGCAGTCAGTGATGATGTGGCTGTTCTGATAGCTGCCACAGCAAAAGGATTTACAGCATGATAGTCATGCTGATTGTCATAAGACAAAAACATGATAGTGTGACGTACAAGTTGTAAGCCACTTCCCTGATAAAACATGACCACTGACTTGATGAAGGGTGATCTGGCTCTTCCCGAAGTGAGCAGACTTCATTTCTTTGGAGAACATGGCCTTGCAGTTCTCCGCAAAGTCCATCACCATCAAGACTTCATCTGTGAACGATTGTCTGGAGAAATGCTAGAAAATTCTGCAGCAGCAGAAACAAGATTATCAGTGAATACAATAAGAGGCCAAAAATCAAGTTATGTTTATCGGAAGAATTTACAGAATATTATTATATCCGATTCCAGTACTTTTTATCAGACTAGGACTAAAGTAAAAGAAGTAGCACATTTTCATGATATTCATAAATTACCTTCCTTCAGAGTGTCCTTTAGAAGGGAGCGCTTCGGTGGTGTATCCGTTGATTAGAGACCATGGGCGCCATGGTATGACCATGTAAACAGACATTCCTTTAATGATATCCTCACTATACATGTTATCCCAATTCTATTTTGTGCCCCTCTTTCCTTAATCTCTATCGAAACCATTCCTCACAAGTCCTCTTGCCATCCTTCCCTCTAACCAAAGCCCATCTAAAGTCCAGCCATCTCTTTCAACATGTGGTATCATGGTTTCAATGCCATGAGTAACCAAAAAGCCCCTCACCCCACCCCTTTTGACTCCATACTATAAATGGAATGCTAATTCAGTGCTATAAAATTTTGATTGAACAGGCTGATGGCTGGACATCAAAGTTTCTCTTGCTGGCCATCTAGATCTAGGTAATAAAAAATTTTATGCTCCAGATTCCAATGTGAAATCACAGTAGATGAATCGTCCTCAATTGTAAATGTCAAGAGATCTCATATTTTCCTTTCCAGAAATGTCAATTTCATACCGACACTCTTATTCAGTCCAAAATTCTGCATTCCTTCAGGTTGGTCTTTTCAGAAAGACGAAAGCTTGGAAGTGACCTTTAAACAAAACTTAAATCTGTTGAAAACTCACTGCTTTTTATGTTTATTTTATGCATACTGTTGAAATAGTCGCATTTTCTTAATGATTCTCCAAATGAAGTATCAATATTTAGGAAGATATTCTAATTATTTTCATGCTGCAGTTTAGTGGGTCAAAGTCAAATAGATGTTTTGAACTATATCAACTTTGCACGAATATAAAACAAATATCATTGTACTATATATGTGCAAAAAACAAATCTTAAAATGTTTCTCCTTAGGCTTACGGCCAAGTACATTTTTTATAAAGTTTTTAATATCACTTGTGAAATAAGCATTTTTGGACTTGGCGGTTTGTGCCTTACTGATATTTATATGAAAAATAAAATTTGATACAATTTTTGTCGTAAATCAACCATACCGATTTCTATTAAAATTAAAGCAAATAAAGTAAATTATCTCATAATGTTTAAAAAAAAAATTCCTCTTAGCACCATCTTCGTGAAATTTCCTAAGTAATGTGTATTGTATTCTAATGAATAACTCGTGTATAAGTTGAGTAAAGATGGCAAGTAAATAGCACTCATATTCACAATGTAACATATATATGGCTCTTTGCAATGACTTTCATAGAGGCTAATTGCACCAATGATGTCTATTGTATTCTGGTGAAGAATTCATGTCATTTCCATATTACAAGTGTTATGACGTTAGTTAGAATTGATCTCAATGCCCTACCCCGTGTGGGTCCGGGTCCTCAACTGAGAGGTGAAGAATAGGCCCACTGCCAGTACTCCCCACGCAGGTCGTA
>JAOXNP010073335.1:0-10598 GCA_028571245.1 Chromodoris orientalis
TGACGTCACGAGTGATATAAATTGAGTCTGTTTTTCCTGCATGGATACACAGTCAGCGACACAGCATCGACAAGGACAGAGGAAGCTGGGCTCTTCTAGAAAATATGGCCTTATGAGAGCCCTGGAAATACCATTTTGTCTCGTGGCGTTAAAGTAAGCATGATTGTTTCATTAGGATGTTTGAATATCTGTCAATAAGGTGTGATAGCCGTCATCGTTAAAGTGTTTCATTAGAATTGTTGGACTTGGTATAAGTGAATGTCAGTCTAGAGCAGAAGTTATTAAATGTATTGAAAGTTATAGATGATCTTAACTTGCCTTGTTTTAAACAAAAACAAACAAAAAAACCATCCATGTTTTACCCTCTCACAAAACCAATTGATATATATGACAAAAAATGGAGGGAAGGGGTGAGTGGGGCAGATAGTCAAGAGATATTCGAGGTATCTCTATGACATGCAAATAGGGGAAATGTCAAGGCTTTGAAAATAGGAGGAGCGTCAATATTTTTCATTTGATTATCTCCCTTCCAGCCACTAAAATCGCTTGAACATGCTTGTTACAAACTAAATCTGCGTATTTAGGATTGCATGGAGTCCTAACGTTTAGACCTCCTTTTTAAAGGACGTCTATCAACTTACACCATATCTTAACAAGAATTTTCCAATCTTTAAACCAAGGCAAGTTAAACTCTCCTTTTAATACATTTAATAACTTCTGCTCTCGACTAACATTTACTTATACTAAGTCCAACAATTCTAATGAAACATTTTAACGATGATGGCTATCACACCTTATTGACAGATATATAAAATATTCTAATGAAACAATCACGCTTACTTTAATACCACGAGACAAAATGGTATTTCTAGGGCTCTCAGAAGGGCACATTTTCTAGAAGAGCCCAGCTTCCTCTGTCCTTGTCGATGCTGTATCTGTCTGACTATGTATCCATGTAGCACTAACAGATTCGATGTATATCAGTCGTGACGTCACATCCATGTCTTTGTAACGAGACTTAAGAGCCTTCAGTGAACATTGGTGACACTTACGACAATGATCACAAGATCTCTTTACAACGTAATGGCCGATTTCTTAGTCAATCCTATCATCACTTCGATCGACAAAAATGGGTAAAATGGGTCCAGGCATGATTAACATGAGAAACAAGGATTTTAAAGCTATACAATGGACGAGTCTTGTCCTTGAAAGCTTTGGAATCCATTTTGTCACGTTTGAGTGGCCAAGATCGGCAGAAACTTTAACAGATTCAATGCTTCACTTTCAAATAACTAGCAGGTGTTCCTGCATACTATGGCTACTAATCTTGGTTATTCGGCTTCACAAAGAGGCAAGAGAAAGTAGAGGAAGGAGCTGATCTACACCAAAGCTTTCATTCATTCCATATTTTGATCTCAATAGACAATGGGACGGAAGGCATTGAGATCTGCTTGAAGACATTTCTTACAATTTTTGAGATTGGTAAAAAAGACGAGAAAAGAAGAACTTAAAAGAAACAGACTAGCTAATATGAAACTTGAACATCTAATATCTCTTCCAGGACATTCGTTTTACAAACATGAAAATAAAGTCTCCAAAAATTACAAAAAGGCACCGCAACACCTCAAAGCTTTCAATGCTTGTCTGTATCAGTCCCGACATTCAAAGATCTCTGCTCTTTGCAATAATTTGTTGTCATCAAGGACAAGGATAATATGCTCAAACGAACGACTCTGATTCTCATTAGTACTAGAACCGATAACGAGGAAGATCATAAAGCATAATATTTGCTCTCTTCTATTGCTCATTTCAGAATGTTTGACTAGCGCATCTATCAAAAGTGTAAACATAGGTCATAGACAGCCATTTAAGCTTTTGAATTCAAGAGAATTCAGGGGATGTCTGCAGAAAATAAAGTCACCCTTTCTCAATAAGGAAAAATATGTTTATTCCATTTTCCCTTGCACATTCCTTAATTTGAGAAGGGTAGTCAACTAGAATCTCGATCGATAATGGGCAAAGAAATTAAATGGCACTCGAGATCCAAATTTCTGATACATGTGAGATAAAGAGATTAGAGCCTTTCGAACAGCCCTCATGGTCGAATGTCCACGGAAATGCAGGGCTATTGAACCCATTTGCGCTTGACATGTCAAGAATTACTTTCACCGGAAGCAGTTTATCTATAGAATGAGCATTAGGCTATACAAACCATGTTTTTAAACATCAACCAAAAAAAAGAAAAGAAAAGAAAAGATGTAGCAATACAAAAACAAAACCCAGGAAAAACATGAAAAAATGACAGTAATTAAACCAAGACGAAGACATGCAAATATCAATAAACAATGACAAAGGACTCACGCTAGCGAAGTACCATTCTACAGTGACGTTTCCAGTGTTTACGTTGTAGCTAGAGCCAGTCCACACGTCACAGGGCATTCCTCTAACCGTTTTCTGAAAGACAAAATAATGTTATCTTCGTTTTACTTTCCTTGCTTTACTACAGCAAATGTGGACGCGACTACGGCCAGCGAACTGTCTTGAGCTTGTTTGTGCGTGCGCCTTGTTGGCCGTTCAACTGGATTCCCCCCAGAAAGTCGAAAAGATGGCTGAATGGAATCGACATCGACTGATATTCGATGTTGCAAAAGCCGGTGAGACAGAACATTTTATAATTAAGTTTTTTCTCGTCTTCGTATAATATGTTACAAGTTATACTATAGATGATAAAGGTGTCACAATTCAAAATTCCTTGTTGCTATACACGCTATAGTCCCCTACCCACGTTTTCATTTCCCCTGTCTGCCTGTCTGTTTGTCTGTCTTTGTCCATCTCTAACTCGTACTTTGTCTGTCTATCTGATTGTCTGTTAATACCTTTCCTGTCTCTGCTTTTGTCTTTGTTTCTATTTAACTCCCTGTCTGTCTGCCTGTCTCTGTCTGTATATGTCTCTGTGTCAATCTGTCTCTGTCTGTCTGTCTGGCTGGCTGGCTGTCTCTATCTCTTTTCATAGTCTGTCTGTCTGTCTGTCTGAGTATCTGTCTGACTGTCTGTCTGTCTGACTGTCTGTCTGTCTTTCTGTCTGTCTGTCTCTGTCTGTCTCTTTTTGTCTCTGTCTGCCTCCAGTCTCACTAGGAAAGGAGTGAAAAGATGGAAAAAAAGCCGGAACGCATTTGTTCCAAAAGGAGCAGCAGTAAGGCAAAAGAGGTTTCGCCTTTTTCTGTTCCTTCTTTCTCTGTGTGCCACCTGCCTTAAACTCAAAATCTGCCATATATTATTCATTTGTCTTGTTTCTAAATTTTCAATTGCTAGATTCCACCTTAAGCTCAAATCCTCCACAGAATTTCTTTCAATGTCCGGTGGGTGATATTTTTCATTGTGTAGTTTATCCTCTATTATATCTTTATACTCTCCCCAGGGGCCAGGCTGGGAATATGAGACCAAGTTGCCAGATTGGGCTAAAGAAGATTGGAACAGAGAAGATGAATTCTCCATTTAATCTGCATTGCCCGACACTAACACATTTCTTGAAGTGAAATGAGACAACAGAAAAAAAAAAGATTTGCACTAAAATCAGTTTTCTTTGTCAACATTTTTTTTTATTGTATCACATAAAATCTGGACTGATAATATAATATACCAATGAAAATTCAACTTTTTTTTTTCTTCAAATTTATATCTAATATCATGCATGTTTCTTCCCACCCCTATAACTACTAAAGACTTTTTTTTAAGGGGTAAAACTTGAGAAAAGGAAACTTTACTTGATCAGTCGAATAAAAGAAGTGTTTCTCATGTCAAGAACACCCAACATTATATTTTGCATAAATGGTAAAGGCAAGCTATCATGTGAACATCACAGCTAATGATTACTTCGCTTTCATGACCAAACAAAACAATTTCAGTCTCCAGTTGTCATCAAAATATGGGTCAATAAGTTCTTAGGTTTCTTGGTATTTTTTATATCTGCTATGTCTTACGATAAAATTGTAAAAAAGCTACTGCCATTTTGGAAAAAAAAAAAAGAATATTTAAATAAGAACAATACAATCAAATAAGCATTCAATATAACATTTCTGAATAAAGCATGGATAATAGAAAAAACGATTATCAAATAAGGATGATAATAAGTTTTTACTAAGTAAACTAAGTTAATTGGGCCAGATCAGCACATCAGAAGCTTTCGTATTCAAAAGGTCAACTTTTGTTTTACCTGGTATAGGGTTAAAAATAAAAAGCCAAAATTATTAATTCAAAGATCTCACTGTAAGCAAGAATTCCACCAAAAGAGAGTTCCACTGCATCTAGTGTACTTTGACTGGGCCATAGGGTAGTACCGGCAATGATAATATTAAAGTCAGTAACAAAATTTGGTACCATAAAGAATTTGACCCAACTTTTTTGTGAAGTAATTTTTTTATATTATACATTAATAGTCCAAAATACCAATATAATACTAAAAATCCCATTCCATACCAATAGCTATAGATATCTGTCATCGTAGTTTTCAGTAGGCGCTGCAACCGTGGCGTGATCATGGAAAAATGGATCAGTCACGCCGCAGAACAGGCGCAGCCATGGAATTTTGATTTTTTGCAGAATTTTGCGGCATTATTATGCTTTCAGACGTAGAATTGTGAAAAAAATTAATCTGATCCGAGCTGACAGCATTAGAAAGAACAGATCAGCCCAATTCATTTCATTTGTTTCAGTGAAAAAAAAGGATACCATTTACAATGCACACTTTTCTTAGACACAAATTTTATGTTCTTGATGTTTCTTTCAAAATAATGAAATACATGTACAAAAACATCTGGCGTTTATATAGCGCTTTCCCCATCAAACGAATTCTGACAGCTCAGAATTGAGCAACATAAATGATAGTATAGTTCAAAAGAAAAAGTTTGATCATGTCATGTAATGCCAATCCTGAAAGGCCTTCACTGGCTGCCTGTTACCAAAAAAATAGAGTACAAAGTTTGTGTAATCTACTACAAATGTATCAATGACATAGCTCAAACTGCCAGCTCACCTGATTTTGAAATTACACAACAGTGTCTCATTTGTATGGGTCACACTTTTTGCTATTATTTTATATTATCAGCTGGTGTTTCTAAACAATCAAAAATACAGATTGTATGCTGCTAGTTGTTGGGATTTTTTTTATTTACTATGTCTCTAGTGCTAATTCTAAAGTTATGATTAATTGGTACTTATATTATTAAACCAGTAAGGAAAAAGAAGTTTCAATATGGTCGTAATCCTTGCAGAATTTTTGCAGAATTTGGTCATTTTGGGGGCCATGGGTCTCAATATTCCGCTATATGGCGGATTTCTGCTACCACTATTTCTTCCGCTACTGCGATAGCAGGCAAATCAGAAAATTTTTCCAGTTAGCGGAATTCCAGTGTTGGGTCGAGCGCTAGAAATGATTCGTTAAACCTGAGGATTATGAACACAATCGAGACACTCTTGAATGAATCAGTGAATCAGGAACGAATCACTAATCACTCACCATCCACCACAATGCCTGCCTAGTCAAGGCTAGCCTTGTGCGTGGCCCGCGTGAAATGCACCAGCCACTATCCTTTTGGGCCCAACGCGGGGTGGGAGTGGTGAGGAGTTGCTTGCTGCCTGTGTGTATGAGAAGGGGAAGGCTGGCTACGCGACATGCGACCTTAGTGCAGCGTGAAGTGTCGGATGGTAGGGTTTCCAAGCCCCCAACCCCATCGCCCCCCCTTTTTTTTTTGTGCAGTTGAATAAAGTCATAGCCTGTCTTCTCTCACTCACACCTCCCATCAAATTATATCAATGCTAAGCTTTAACTAGATCTAAGCCTTTCTTTATGTCTATCTCTCTTTTGTAATACGCACATGTTTTGTTGTGCTCTGCTGTTAATTTTCAGCAGCTGCGCTGTCTCTCTCTGTACATTTTATTGATATTACTGCATTCATAAATTGGAATCTTGTACACTAATGGCTTCAGAAAATCATATAGATTTCTGATTAACACGTTGCTTTGAGACTGTAATTTTATGTTTAATATAGATTGAACCAATTTCAACATAATGCCTAGATCAAGTATTGTTTGGAAATTTATGGTTTTGTCTAGAGACAAGAAGAGTGTTGAGTGCAAGCTTTGCAGAGTCATATGGCTTACAGCCATAAATCAACCACCAACTTGATGAGGCACATAAAGACGAAGCATGCCATTGAACTGGAAAATGAAGAGCAGGAAAAAAAGAACTTCACGGCGTCAAATCGGGAGTCTTTCGTCCTTTCTTCGTCAAGTGCTGCTGCTTCAAATTCAGCACAAACAATCCAACCGACCTTTGTTCAAATGCTGGAGAAATTGAAAAAGTAAAAGGCAGATGAATGTGTAGTGGAAATGATAGCCATAGATCGGCAGCCTCTTTCGGTAGTGGAGGACTGAGGTTTCAGACGTCTAGTCCACGCTCTTGATCCCAGATATGAGATTGTATCTCACAAGTGTCTCTCCGAACAGCTAATTCCTGCTCTATACGAAACCATAAAGCAACGGCTACAAGGAGAACTAAAGGATGTGATGTCCAACACCTTTCTCTCACAACTGATTGCTGGACATCATGGGCTAATGATGCCTACACCACAGTGACGCCTCACTTCATCAATGTCCAGTGGGATTTGAAGGCGCCAGTCCTGATTACAAGATCTGATGGCAAGCGGCACACTTCAGAGAACCTGGCTGCAGATTTCCACTGGACGATACAAGACTTCGACATCGGTGGCAAAGTAACAAACATTGTCACAGACAATGCGAAGAATATCACTAATGCTGTACAGGAACTCGGCTGTCGACACTTCACTTGTTTCGCACACAGCCTGAATCTTGTGGTTAATAGTGCAGTTTCGGAAGTGGGAGAGGTAGCCAGCCTGGTGAAGAAGGTCAAAGATGTTGTCACCTATTTTCACAGCAGCACCATAGTCACCAACAAACTGAGAGAGCAGCACTGCCAGAAGGGGACAGAGATGAAAAAACAGGAGGTTGGAACAGTACGTTTGACATGTTGGAAAGCTATGTAGAGCAGCATGAGGAAGTGAAGATGGTCTTGATTTTCTGTTCAAAGAAAGACGTGACACCTGATCCATCGGAAGGGTCTTTAGTGAGAGAGACCAAGGTCACTTTGCAGCCATTTTATGAGGCACCAAATGAGATGTCCGGGGAGAAGATCTCAGTGGCCGCAAAGGTGCTTCCATGATAAAGATTTTGATGAAATTTACAGCCAGGAGAGCTCAAGCGTTACCAACAACTCCCAAACACCAATAATCTCATGAACCAGTGCTTTCAGAACTGGGACGTGTTGACCAGCCTCAGACTGGCGGCACTTCTGAATCCCAGACAGTACCCACAGTGTGGCAAGCTAGGCACTGTGCATTTCTATGGCATTTAAAGCAGTTCAGTTTATCATATTAATTTTATTCACATTTTGCTTTTTCTGAGAGTTTTTCTTAAAATGGTAACATGGTCAAAGGAAAGTGTCATTACTTTTATACAATACTGTTCATTTGACTGCCTTTGGAAAGTGAAATCAAAGGATTATAGTAATAGATTAAAAAGAGAACAGGCTTATCAAGAAATAGCGAATAATGTTAAAGTATTCGAACCTGACGCAGACAAGGATTTTGATATTTTTAAAAAAATTAATAACTTGCGCAATGCTTTCAGAGGAGAGCATTTGAGAAAAGTTGAAACATTAAAACTTTCATGAGCAGGAAAAGACGAAGTGTATGGACCAAAACTGTGGTATTTTTCTGTAATAGAGTTCTTGAGAGATCAACATTAAGGGTCGACGGCCATGTGTAAATGCGGTGATCTTAGGGGAAAAACTTGGAGGATGGACCCAAGGGGAAGAAAAACTTCTAGGGGGACATTCCTTGGGGAGGAACTCATGAGTTCTGCACCTACGTCTAAACATGGCTTAAGGAAAAGACATGAAGAGAGGATCATCAACATGATGCGTCCTCTCTTCAACACAATCCGCGCGGAAGAGGGAGAAGAAGTGGAAGAAAACAGAAGCCAGCCACCACCCAAGAAAAAAAGCTTCATGGAGAGCTTTGTCATGCAGGTGCAGGAAGTAGAGAAGTCCTCCTCGCAAAGCTTGACTGGACCAAGAGAAGAGTTTCAGCTCTTCATAGGAATGAAGTATCTTGAACTGTGCAAGGACCAAAACTTGTGGTGGCAGGAAAATGCAACACTCTTCCCGCATTTGAGCGTAATTGCAAGAAAGTATACCTTCATTCTGGCGACCTCTGTTCCCTCCGAACTATTATTTTCAAAGGCTGGAGAATTGGTCTCCAACAAGAGAAGTTGTTTGAAGGCATCTACCATTAACATCATCTTGTTTTTGAATTCATTAGATTAATTTGTAAATATTTGTGTGAATGAAACACATATTGTATTAGGGTGGTGCATGTGTGCGCTCGGCTATCCTGGTATAGACTGGCGCCTGAATTTGTATAAGAAAATATAAGCATGGCCTTATCATATTTTGTAAACAATTGACACAGGTATTAAAAAAAAAAAATTGAATTAAAAAGCAGAAAAAAGAGCTTCAGGCAACTCTGTGAATGTGATAATGTGCTGTATACGTTGTAAATGTGTGGGAGAGGGTGGAAGAGAGAGATCAAAGGTATTTCACACCACGATCGTGACGTGACCCAAACAGCGCTTGCTAACAAAGGGAACAATTTGTCGAATTGTCTTCACATCTTCAGTGCTCTCCCCTTAGTTGAGAAGCAGGTTTGGACCAACTTGGATTGTCTTGACTTGGTTGCGATACAGAAGTAAGTCAGACCAATCCAGGTCAAAAACCAATTATCAGAATTTATCTGGGTAACTTAGTTATCCAGTTCCTCAAAATCCAAGTCGATGCCCACCACTAATCGAATGCATTAACCCATTCATTAACCTGCGGGTTCTACGTCAGAATGATTTGTAACCTACAGATTAAAGAAAAATGCAAACTGACCCAGAAAAAGGGACTTAGCAAAGCATGTCGATATAAGGGAAAAGTCAAAATAAGCGATATCCATATAAGTGGTGTGCACTGTATATGGCTTACCAAGTTACAACCTTGTATACAAAACAGTAGACCTATAGACAGATTGAACACCCAGTAAAACATCTACACACTTAATTACATCTGATGACATGCACATTTACTATTCAGTGTACAGTGAAACTTTGGACGCACAAGCATGTAATATTGCTAATGGTAAACAGCCTGGGAGGCAAAAGTATAATAATAATAATGTAATGGGTGTCTTGCGAAATGGTGTTCTGTCGCGATCACGTGGAAAGTTCCTTTTTTAAAATTCCTATTTGAGACCCATGAAATTCTGCATAGAATTTTGAAATTTTCCATGGAGAAAACTACAATGACAGGTATATATATATGCATTGATATGCTCTGACCAGCTAAAATTCTCTATACAATTCAATTTAATATGTATATTGGTACCATACACTCTCACTGTAAATTTGACTGAAACTATGAAAAACAAATCATTTGCTATCAATTGTAATTGGTAACTAGAAATCATTGAAAGACGTTTAGTCATAGAGAAATAATACAGTAAAGAGGAATGATCTTTAATTTTAAAGCTAAAGGATGTGAGTAATTTTCCACTTTTAGCTACCAATGATTTCTCCATTCTTCTTTCAACTCAAACCATAAATCCTGCCCCTCCCAACTGGAATGGAGCAGTGTTATTTAGGCAAGGATTGACTTCAATAGTGAATTCCTATGAAAATTTTTGGGTGTAAAAACAGATGTAGGCCTATGTGTATACAACATCTGCATGGCAGTCTATAGTTATAAATTTTCTGTGATTGCCTGATTGGTCTACCTAGCCAATTAAGACAACTGTCAACTGCGCCCTCCCTGCCTTTCTAAAGAAAAAAAAACAACAAAAAGATATACAATTAGTGACTTGAAGTATTCTATGATTCAAAGACTACATCTCACTTAGCTCATTTTAAGGGTAGGTCCATAGAGAAAACTTCAAGCACTATGAACCTAGCGCCAGAAGTCTAGCATGAAAAGTAGGTGACTAATTCTCTTGTGGTACACATGGAGAACACCGGTACTTTCTCACCGCACTTGTCCCGCTTTGCTCGAACAATAGCACCAGTTTTAAAGAAGTGAAATGAATTCTTTTCTGGCGTTGAAGTCGCTTGATCAGCAAGTTCACGAGCTGTGTTGTGTTAGTGGCCTACATGTTTGCAAACAATGGATGTTGACACACTGATAACTGCCGTTTTCAAAAGGCCCACTATATGGGATAAAGGGCGAAAAGACCATGCCAACAGAAAAGTTGTAGATGCTGCATGGAAAGATATCGGCAAAGAAATGAATATTGAAGGATAACTATGCACGCCATTCTCTCTCTCTCTCATTCTTTATATCAACTATTGAGCATTTTTTCTTTAATACCAAGTGCACGAGAACGGCGACGATGACATAATGACGATAACTACGACAATGATGATGATTACAAGAAGAGGAGTTCGTCTTCTGAAGATAACGCCATGTCGGTGGGGGGAGTGACTACAAAGTC
>JAOXNP010074446.1:0-10590 GCA_028571245.1 Chromodoris orientalis
AGATGACCTTATAGATTTGAAAGAGCCTGTACTGTGAACCCCAGACAACCAAACAAACCCTTGACAAAGGCTATAATGCTGTGGTTCACTCTTTCACAATTAAAACTTGCATTGATGTTCACCACACCAAAATGAGCCTGACTGAAAGAATTATGTTACTGTGTTTAGAAATACGGTTTGCTGTATTAATATCCAAAAGGAAGATTTACACACAATGATATAATTTAGCTTGCCCTTGTCTTTTCCCTTGTGTCATTGTGCTATTTACAGTAGGGACAATGTAACTAAGAGTGTGATATTCATCCTCAGGTCCTTTTAAGAGTGAAGACATGGCTCAATGGTTTAGTGCTGGCTACTTCACCATGAGTCTTATCGTCAAACGGGGCTGTGATGATTCTTTCAGACAATTAGGTGAATGTTATTTTAAAACCATAACAGTTAAATTTTCTCATTTGTATATAAACCATACATTTATAATCTGCTTGGTTTGAGTAATATTGAATGTATACATAAAAAACAAGCTGGAGCCAAATAAAAATGTTTTTCTCAGTTCTTATTATTAAAACTGTAACATTTTTTAAAGAACATTCTATCTTCAATCAAAGAGAATCCAGTCAGGTAATAACAGACTTTCTCTTTTCAGGATTGAATTGTGAAAATCCTGAAAAAGTTAAAACTTTTATAATTTGACTGAATGAGAATCTTAAATTTTTGCATTGAAAATTAGAAATACTGCTTTGAATTGCAGGAGAACTCATCAAACGTTATGGAAGGGTCCCATTTCTTCCTGGACCCCCTTTGCCACCTCTTATCGTAAGTGTCTGTAAAGCCTGAGCCTGCGAGCATAGTTTAAATTTCAGCGCATGCCACAAAATGAGTCTTAAGTAAAATCTTGTCAAGTACGATATTCTAGGATAGCCCGTAGATAACTCTGAGAGTCCAAGTAGCTCTGTCAATCTTTTGAAGAGATTTCACTTTTCTCTTGAAAATCCTGTAGTCCATTTGTAAAGTATGCAAAAACTCATCTTTTCAAATTGTCTTTATTTACTGGTAATGAGTAATTGGTTCTTGTATTTTGATCTTAATGTGTCTCTTTCTCTCTACTGCTGATGTTTTAATGTGACATTAAATCTTCATTTTCAGTTGACAGAATATGTTTCATCTGCCTTAGTTTTAAATACTATCAGAATGCAGTTTTTTGAACATTATAAAGTGCCTAGAGCCTCTAAGTTTTCATGAGATGTTGACACTGTAGAAATGTACATCACTTTCATTTCTGAAGCTTCTAATGTTAGTGTAATCATTACATCCCACCAGACAAGTACTGTGTCAGCAGAGGACTTACCTCAAGTTACCCCTACCACCACTCCCACCAGCACACCTGCTCTCACTATGCCTTCAATGGTCCCACACATTATGCCAGGTTTGATTGGGCCCACGGTTCAGCCTATCAGTGACCCAATGGTCTTTCAGCAGTTCCTGGCACAACAGGAATATATCAAGCACCAGACATATTTGATGCAGTAAGTTTGGTGCAAAAAAAAATTAAGCAAAATTTTACAGGAGAATTGTCACCTGAATTGAATTGATTTTATGGGTCAGATTTTACGTCTTTCAAGTTTCATTATGTAGAGATTATGTGTCCAACAGCAAGACATCATCATAAGACTAAGGAAATAGCCTACTGACTGGAGTATTGTACCCATCACTAATTGCAACAGAATTTCTTTTCTGCCCAAAAGAAAGAACATTATTCTCTGAACATATCCTGAGAGTTATAAGGTTTATAGCACTCAAATAGATTTATGATTCATTTTTGACGGGCGGTTTTATTCTCTTGACGCGGACGGCCGTCTACCAGCGTTCTGCAGTAAACTGGCCCAGCAACAGGCACGCGCGTAATGATACACTGCACTGGCTGTGACCTTGAAACATCATCAATCGGTGTTTAATAGCCTACTGGTTCAGTAGTTTCCGACTAGATCTAGGCCTACTCAAACTCCTAGTCATTTTTGTTTTCGCTTAACTTTAGTTATATTCTTAATTTAACTTTACCTGCATTTCATCCTATTTTTAATACAAGAAACATTGAATGTGATCTGCTTACAAAGGTTTGTATGGTCTCCCACTTGCTAGATCTATATCTAGAATCTAGGTCTAGATCTAGATCTAATCTAGATCTAGATCTAGAAATCTAGATCTAGATCTATGTCATTCGAAGTAAGGTGCTGAACAACTATCAAATGTCATCGTTAGGCCTTGTTATTGGTAGATTCATTCAGAAAATGCACTCCAGGAAGAACCAAGATCTAGATTCTAGATCTAGTTTTAGTTGCAAAGTTGGGTAGAGGTATAGATCTAGAGTTTAGCGTAGTAAAATCCTGCATGCAACATGAATTTTTATTTATGGAAGAATTCGGTATCGGAGTGATAGAAATGACAGATACTTACATTTATAGATCTAGCCGTTGAAGTAGTCTCTCTACTTTTCTCTTACTAGAACAAGATCTACATCATAAACGCCTTTACCATTAACCCCTTTAGCATTTAACCCCCCAAGGGATGTTTTTTAGATTAAGGGTGAGGGTGCGGGGGGGGGGGGGTGAGGACACCCCGCCAAGGATACGAGCGAGAGCAGGTCATCCACCTCGTTGTAATCGTCTGTATTGGAGATCGCTATAGAATTTTTCCGATATTTGTTACTAATCGACTACCAATACATTATTTTATTATAATAAAATGATTTTACGTCGCTAAACTATACCTTTACCGAAAGTTGCTACATTATTTGAACGATTCCATTAATACATCTTTGTGATTGACATTTAAATGACAGAGGTACAGTGTTCATATTGCTATAGCAGGGTGGATTAATTTTTAACAAGCTTGAGCAAGAAATATAAGTTATTATAAAACAGGAGCAGGTAGGATAATGCCGAAATATAAAATAGAATCTGTCTATATATCCATCTTATTTATGAGAGAGATGGGGGGAGGAGGGAAGACAAACAGATGGAGAGAGATAAAGATAGATAGATAGATAGATAGATAGATAGATAGATAGATAGATAGATAGATAGATAGATAGATAGATAGATAGATAGACAGACAGACAGACAGAGAAAGAGAGAGAGACAGAAAGACAGACAGACAGGTAGACAGACAGACAGAAAGAGTCAGAGAGAGAGAGAGAGAGAGAGAGAGAGAGCAAAATAACTATGATAAACTCATTAATATTTACAAACTCTTTAGTATTTAGTAGGTTGAATTTGATGTGGAAATTAGTAAGGCATTAATTTCCTACTACTTTATTCATTTATTTAATTTAATTCACTGTGAAAACGTATTTCCAAAATAGCATAGACCTATTGACAAGACTAATTCAAACAGACTTAATATCAATCCCTCAATATTTACTGTTTTAGGGCATGGAGCAGTGTTTACTCTGTGGTCAGAATCTTGATTCCGGGGAGAAGACGGTAGTGCCACAGCGGCGAGGCAGAGACACTATCAACAATGCTAGTGCACAGAGAGGGGATACGCTCTGCATTGCTGAAGGTCAGGCAGTGCATGAACACTGTCGTCGTGTGTACACAAACAAAAACAACATCAGCAGTTTTTTAAAGAAGAAACGATTGGAAAGTGAAGCTAAATCTGATCAGGAATTAAGATCAAAGAGCCATTCCTTTGACTTCAGGACATGCTGCCTATTTTGTGGTAGGGAAGCACAAACTGATGGAAATTCTGTGTGGCCTGTTAGAACTCTGGACTTTCAGAAATCTATCATGACAAATTGCTTAGAGCGTCGTGATGAATGGGCAGAGAAAGTAAAAGGTAGACTAGAGTTTGTGTCTGACCTTCCAGCAGCTGATGCAGTGTACCACCAGTCGTGCAGTACAAATTTCCGCACTAAAAGACAAGTCCCAGCGTCATTTGCTACAGGAAAAGAAGCCAAAAAGGTGAAGTGTGGAAGACCGAAAGATGAGGAGAGACAAGATGCTTTCAGAAAGGTTGCCACTTTTCTTCAGGACAACGATACAGAGCAGATCACCATCAATGACCTGATGAACATGATGAATGAATTGACAGGTGGCAACACTTACTGCTTCACCAAGATGAAGGAGGAACTGATTAAACATTTCGGGGAAGAACTCATCATTGCTGAACTTGACGGCAAACCAAACGTTGCCACGTTTAGGAAAACTGCCTCTTCAATTCTACATGCTTTCTACTCCGACCCTCACACCGATGATGAAGAGGCACAGAAGACGTCCATTATTAAGGCTGCTGCTGAGCTCATCAAGAGTGACATCAGGAAGATTTCTGTGTCCAGGAAATCATACCCATCACCAGATGATGTTGCCTCATTATCAACAAACTTAGAATTTGTGCCCAAATCTCTCCAGTTGCTTCTCGGTACCATCTATAGTGGCAAAGATTGCGATCTCCAAATTGCATCCATTGGTCAGGCAATTATGCAAGCAGCAAGACCACGCTTACTGATTGCCCCACTGCAGATTGGGCTAGGTGTCCAAGTACACCACAGTTTTGAATCGCAATTTCTGGTCGATCTTCTTTATTCGCTTGGATTCTGTTCATCCTACAAAGAAGTCCGAACATATGAGCTCAGTGCAGCTACTGTCCAGAAAATGAATTTTCCAGCAGATGATCATCATTTCATACAATATATGGCTGACAATGTTGACCACAACGTAGCAACCTTGGATGGAATGAACACATTTCATGGAATGGGTATGATAGCAGCCATCACACCAACAGTGCAAGAGAGAACACCCATACCAAGGAAAATTGATGTCAAACTGGAAGATGTGATCAAGAAGGCAAGAATTGACATTCGTTATTACAAAGGAGAGAAACATGGCATGCTGAATCTGAGGTTTGAAAAGCTGGAAACAGTGATAACATATGACCCAACCAAGGAGATTGAAATACTATGGAAAACATCCTGGCTGCTTCTTCCTCAAAGGCCATCATGGTCAGGAGTAATGCAAACTGTGCATACCGGGGATTTTCCTGGTCAAGCATCATTTATTTTCATGCCCATGATCGATCTACACCCAAGTGACAAAACATGCATTTACTCCACTCTTCTGTTCATCTGTGGCGAAGCAAAGCGCTATAGCAAAACGCCCATTGTAACATTTGACCAACCACTTTGGTGGAAGGCGCTGGCTATCATTACAAGTGAACCTGATACAAGTGACCTGCATGGTATTGTGCTCCGGCTTGGCCCTTTCCACATGGAAATGAGTTTTCTTGCCTGTATTGGGCATCTCATGGCAGACACAGGTCTTCAGGAAGCCCTCTCTGTGGTCTACGCCCCAAATGCAGTCAATGCCATGCTGCAAGGTAAAGCTGTCACGCGGGCAGTAAGAGGACATTTTCTCGTGGACGCAGCACTGAATGCTTTGCTAGCATCTGAGGCATTCCATGCACCTCTGCCTAGACTTGAAGTCAGAATGGAGGAAGACAGGTCATTTGATGAATTCAATGCAACACCGGCAACAACACTGTCTGACGAGTCCTCGACACAGGATGATAGTGTCACAGACATACAAGCAATGGCATCAGAATCCCATGAAAAGCCTGACTTTGAAACTGAGGCTGCACTGAAAATGAATCAAATCTCAATGAAAGATGTTCCTCATGATGTGAGAACTACCATCAAATCTAGTCCAGCAGACGAAGTTCATCCATCAGTGGACAATACTGATTCTGATTTTCTGGAAGCATTTGAAATATACAGGAAAGTTATAGAAGGAAATCTGTCTTTAAGCGACCTAAAAACATGTGAATCCATTTGTAAAATCACCAAGAAGCTAGAAGATCACACGATGGCCTTCAACAGCCGAACAAGTACGCTGTGGTTGCAGTATATGGCCATGATAGACATTCTGAAAACATTCATCAAGGCAGAAAGAACTGGGGACTGGTTATTACATCTATCTGCTGTTGATCGTATGCTTCCTTTTTTAGCTGCAGCAGGACACAACCTGTACACTAAATCAGCCCGCCTTTACCTCCAAATGATGAACAAACTTCCTGAAACCCACCCTGATGTGTACAGCAGTTTTCTTAATGGACATCATGTCATTCGAAGAAGTCAGCGGTTCTGGGCAGGCCTTTCTTCAGACCTGGCTATTGAACAGGTTTTGATGCGTAGTTTGAAGTCAGCTGGAGGCTTGACCAGAGGAAGAGGAATGGCTGAATCACAGCGGGCCACATGGATTCTGTCAATGCCAGCATGCGCTGAAATCAACAATAGCATGCAGGAATTGACAAGTGCTCGCCGCCTGTCAAGTGAGCAACATAAAGAGTTGGGGCCAACCAGAACTGCAAAAGACACAAAGGACATGATGGCTCTGACTTCATTTTTGGAACAACACAGTCCATTTGTTGATGATCCAAGTCTGAGGAACATTGTTACTGGTGTTATTGCAGACCCATCCGTCAATGTGGACAACGCAAAGGAAGTTGGACTCCGTATACTGAAGACCATGGACGGAGAAACAGCTTCCAATGTTGTATTGAGAAAGAAAGACAAGGCAGTCACAATGAACATCAAATATGCCATCAAAATAGATGACAATGCAATGCCTGTTGACCCCCAACTTCTTTTCCAGCGCTTAGTCGCAGCTGCCAACAACATGTATGACGACAAGACAGACGTTTTCCGTCACGAACTTTGCAGTTTTCCATCAGCATTGTTCGAATCACCTGGTTTCTTCCTGCAACCCAACAAAGCAGCACTTGCAGATGAACTCTGGAAAAAAGTTAAAACCACAGAAACCCTGCCTCAGAATCCTCAGTTTGTTCTTGATGGAGGTTCGTTACTTCAACGCATCCCTTGGCGACGTGGAACTACATTTGAAGAAATTGTTCAAACATATGTCTTCTTTGTGAGAACGAAGTATCAAAACGCAGTAATCGTATTTGACGGATATATGTCTGGACCAACCACCAAAGACATCATTCATCTCAAACGTGGGAAAGGAATGAAAGCACAGACTGTACACTTTGCACTCAACATGGCTCTGCAATCCTCCAAAGAGCAGTTCCTCTGTAACACTGAGAACAAGCAGCGCTTCATCCATGCCCTTGGGTCAGCTCTAGAATCCTGTTGCACCGTGATACATGCGAAGAGTGATGCAGATTTTACCATAGTCCAGACTGCAACCAAGTGTGCGCAACATCAGGTCACTGCAGTAATTGGAGAGGACACCGACATTCTGGTGCTGTTGGTACATCATGCCAACACATCAGACCATGACATTTTCTTCTACTCTGACAAACAAGGAGGGAAAACAAGATGCTGGAACATCAAGCACTTGATCTGTGAGCTTGGAGAAAGCCGTCATTTGCTGCTGTCTCTCCACGCGTTGACTGGCTGTGACACGACTTCCAGGCCATTTGGAGTAGGAAAGGGCAGAGCGTTTCAGAAACTGGAGAAGAACGATGAACTGAAATGTTTAGCCCGGACATTTCTCCAACAAAGGACCCAGGATGATATTGCAGAAGTAGGTGAGAAAGCCTTGGTATTACTATACAACGGCCGCCTTGGGGAGAGTCTCGACTGTCTACGGCACCGGATGTTTTGCATGAAAATTGCAACTGGGTCAACCAACATACAGGTGCACTCACTTCCACCAACTTCAGCTGCTGCCAGATTTCATAGCCAAAGGGCGTACCTTCAGGTTCAACAGTGGCTGGGAATTGACACTATGCAACAAATTGAATGGGGCTGGAAGATAGAGGGGGGGCTGTGCATACCACATATGACTGATTTGCCAGCAGCACCAACAAACCTGTTGAAGGTCATCCGGTGCACATGCAAGGAAAACTGTGACAGTAAGCGGTGCAGCTGCAGAAAGCACGGCCTTCGCTGTTCTCCTGGATGTGGTGAATGCAGCGGTGTTAGCTGCTTCAATTCTCCCGCTGTGTGCTTGGATTAACAGTGATGCTGAAAACACAAGGACAGATACTGTGGTATATATTTTATCTGTGTAAACTCGTTGTGTACGCTGCTAATGTGCATGATTGATGGGTTTTTTTCCCCATCATTATTGTTAATTGCTGGTTTGCACATGACTATTCCATTTATTTTGTTTTATATTTGAAACCGTCATTTCAAGACCTTTAAATTGATATGCTACATGATAGGTTTCTATGCAGGAATGAACATTTTCTTTTTTGGATGTATGACGTCACTAATTCCCTCATTACATAATTATCTAGGTCACTAGAGCATTATAATTTGGTGAGATGATCGTTGGGATATTGGTGACTAAAATGTTGCCAAAAAAAATTCTGTTGCAATTTGTGGTGGGTTATGCTGTTTTTTCAGCTCCCGTCAGTAGCCTAATACATTGATTTATGTTGTGCAAGTCACTTTGAACGTGAAACGATCTTTATAAAGTTCCTTATCTTCTAATGTTTAAAGATATGTATGAAATGGGCATTTAAGATCAAAACTGAAGATTGTTCCAGTGGCATTTTTACTTTACAGCCCGCGACATAATTTTTACAGTCATAACCCCGAGAGAGGAAAAAACCCAAAACAAACTGACACCAACAACAATAAAATAAAACACAAAACACAAAAGTCAAGCTACATCACACCTAGATATTAACGCCCAGCCAAGCATCCTAATGAATCACAGAGACATAATACAATATTTGAGACTCCCAACACATTCACACAAATGTGAAAATGTATTTTAAAAATACCAATAACTGATAAGACGAATGTTACATAATAATATAGCCATGCCCTGCATGGCCACTACTGTGCTTTTAAAAGGTATAAACTGGAGAGAGCAACAATTTTTTTTAAAAATCGGTACTTACGGTTAACAAGAAGCATGGAGAGGCACACAACAAGGCCAATGTGAAATGGGCAACAAACTTCCATTGCTTTAAGGCCGGTCCAGTTCTACAGGGCGAGATAATCCAAATACAAAAAAGCAGTAAGAAATTTTTTTTCCACCAATTCCAATCTCTTTGCAATGTAGGCGCACTCCTTTTACGAAAGTGGTTTCCACTAGGTTCTTTGTGATGATTTACCGGTTCCGAACTATTAAGAACATGTAAAATACACCAATGCAATGAAAGTGGGTTTGTTTTTATTACGAAACAATACACGGAAACTACTGAGATGGGAAAAATTTGTCCCTGTTACTTTTAATCTTCAATCAAATTTCAAGAGACGGAGTATAGGCTACCATTTACAGGTCATGGGTCACATGACAAAGATAGGAAGGACATGAAGCTGTGGGTATGATAATACCAATATGAACCTCATCCAAGATGTGTTCGAATTACAGACACAGCCTATGATTATTATGATCTCATAAAATTCACAGCAGAAGTGAGACCATCAAAAAATAACAAGTCGACGCGCCTGGTTGATTAAAAGGGTCATGAAAGTTACGCTATCCTAACAGAAAAAAAGAGCTTTTTTAATTTTGCTTTGATTAGATCTACGAGCACTTGTCAAAATCATACACACTTAGGGTAAACACCACAAAATTTCCACGAAGAAAAGAAGTAAATCCTCTGCAACCCACCACAGAAGCCAATATCAGGCGGTAATAAATCACTTGACAGGAATCATGTCCTTTACACTCAAAGCGTAACAAGCGCACTACTTTAGGGTAGTCATGAATAGAGAACGGATAAAAAAAAAAACCCACACGAGTAAAATAATACGAACGTGGGAGTATCAAGAATACTGGAAAACGCACCGGCTTACCAGCGGCCAAACCAATGCGCAAATTACAACCGCGTCAACTGCCAGCAAACGCGCGCCACGAACAAGCCGCTACGCCATGAATCCTTGTGTGGCGGTCCCAGTGAAGAACGAAGAAACCGAATGAGACGGAGTGAGAGAGAGGATAAGGGAGAAGGAAGAATGACAGGAGAGGTGGGGGGAAAGCGAAAAGAATAATATTATTATGAGAGAGAGAGAGAGAGAGAGATAGGGAAATACTTAGGCAATGTAGCTCTACAGACGGAAATGGAAAGATGCTTGGTGTCAAACAGCAGCAAAGAAGAAGTAGACGAAAGGATGGTGACGATGATGTAGAAATGTAATAATAACAATGATAATACAGGGACCGTCACAACAGAATAATGAGATCAATTCAAGGATTATTGATTTACTTCACTTAAGCTGAGCATCACAAGAAGTGTTCAGAAAAGATTTATAATGTAACTCACTGGAAATAATAATTATTTCGGCACGAGCTCACACCAATAAAATGCTCTGGAAAGGTTATAATATATTATGCAGGTGACAGAGATATCAAGGCTGTATGTGATTATTATATATTATAAAAGTAATTAAAAGTTACCCAGGGTGGCGGGTAAAATACTTGGGTAGCGATGTTAATATAAATTACATGGAATGTTATTATTTTCTCTGGGATCCAATAAGTCAGTGCCAGTGAAAGAACGAGAAACCAGCATTTATATTACATTATTAGGGAGGTCGAGGGGAAGGAGGGAGGGAGAAAGAAACGCAGAAACCGGGACAGACAGAAAGAGAGAGAGGGAAAGGGAAACAGAGAG